>JAYXIM010003656.1:0-63216 GCA_037575425.1 Anastrepha fraterculus
AAAAAAAAAAATTATATACAGTCTCTTAAATTCTAATAGTAACAGTTCGCAAATCGCTGATGTATTGTAGTTAAGTTTCAGTCACATACCACGAATTAAGAAGACATCGTTTGTTCGTTGAAAATGTACACACGATTAATTATGAATTTATTGAGGCACTCACAAAATACATTCGCATATGCAATAATTGTGTTGCAGAACTAAGCGTTAGATAAATTGGTTGAAATTTATCCAAGGCTTTCGATAAAGTCCCAACCCTAATCTCAAAACTATTAAGTTTAGGGTTTCACTTTACTTTTCTTAAATGGATTAAGTCATACCTCTTCAATCGTGAATGTGTAGGTGTTTTCGATAATCTTCTTATGCTTTTATTGCCTCTACCGGTGTTCATCAGGGCGGCCTTTTGTGTCCTTTGTTTTTTGTTATTTTTATTAATGACATATCTGAATGTCTCCATTTCTCTGAGATTCTTTCATATGCAGACGACTTAAAAAACCTTAAAAATTTACTGAGCCGGTCTGATGCATGCAATCTTCAATCAGACCTCAACAACGTCGTGGCATCGTACTTCATTTCTTATAAAGAATTGCTCTCATGTGCCATTTTCTAAGTCTAAGCATTTAATTTTTATCTGATTGTTTATAAAAAACTCGCGTCTAATTACTCTTAATTAAATAACTGATTTAGGAGTAATCTTTGACTTCACTTTACAGTTTCGTAGTCATTTGAATTTCGCCATCGCGAAGTAATATTCTTGCTTTCATTCGGCGTTTGGCTTCGGATTTTACGCATCAGTGCACTTTCAAGTCGCATTTACTTGACTCGTACGATCCAATCTGGAGTATGCCGCCTTTGTTTGCAGGCCATATCATCAGGATCACGTCAATAGACTTGAACGCATTCGAACGAAATTTCTTCGTTTTGCATTCAGATTTTTGAGCTTCCCTGATCTGATTCCTTTATACAATGCGAGGTATGCGTTACTAAATTCAAATTCGTTCCAATGTAGAATAAGTATACTTTCACTCTGCTTTGTTTTTGATTTTATAAAGGCGACAGTAGACTCAACTCTTAATGTGCATTCATTTTCACATGCCTCGAAAAATCTTTGGAGTAATGACTTATTCTTTATAGAGCTGGTTAGAACTGCTTATGCCTCGAAGGCACCTTTGATTAGAGCATTGAATGAGTTTAGCCAGACTTCAAGTTCTTTGGCTGTTCAATTATTTTTATCTATAAGTACATATGAGTTTAAATTATCACTTAATGAATTTTATTAAATAAAAAAGAAAATAATTTTGATGCCCACAACCAGTATCTATATGCGATTGTTATAGAAAACAACAAACATTTTGCTCAATAAGGAGTGCGATTCGTTGGAAATGTACACAATAAAGTGGAATCCATTAGAAATAAAAAAAAACAGCATCCTAAACACACACTTAAATAAATTGGTTATCGTCAAATCTAAAAATCTGCATAAATTTCTCTTCACTCTTTTACGTGTTTTTTCTTTGCTTTGTAATTTAAAAATTCTTTATGACTAAAGAGTGAGAATCTTGATTTCTTTTATAGCCGTCAGCACATTCAACATTAAAAATTGAATTATCTCCTTTGTAAGCCACTTGCAGCCACCTGCCGTTGTGTGGCAACAACCTTGAGGAATGAATGCGATAAAAAGGAATGAATGGCAAAGCAAAGCACTGCAGATGCCCGCAATGTGGAAAGGGCAATGGCAATGCTTGGCAAAGAAGAAATAATCCATTGAAATGAGTCAAGGTTATTAGGATCAACAATTCACAAGCAAAATGATGTGCTTGATGTAGTGAAAACTTTTGAAATACACATACTGGCACACGCATACATATACACCGTGGGGATACATATGAGTACATATGTATATGCTCGTATGAGTGTAACTGTTTGTTTTCCCTCTTGTTTGCAAAGTTTAGCGAATCACTGTAGTAACTAGAAAGTCAAGTTTTCTTCTTTTTTTTGCTTAGTATGAAGTAAAAAGGCAGAAGAGCATGCAACTAAGATAAAATACAATCAAATGTTGCAGCACCATGGTGAAGCAATAACAAAAGTGCTGCACTCTCAACGACTGTGCCATTCGAGTGGCAGCAGAGGGTGCGAGTGTAGGAGTTGTGACAGTATGTTGTAATGATTTGTATGGCCAACAAAAAGTTTCATCAACGTCAGCGTGTAGAAACTCAATGTTTCCTTTGTCTGTCTCTCTGTCTGTTTGTTCGCCGGAAAGACACTACAGTGGTTGGTGTTTCAGTTGAGTGACATTGGAGATTGATAGCATTTTTAGGGTGCGAAAGAGGAAGCGTGGCAGAGTAGTTAGTATGTTTTTTGCTCAATCACATGTATGCGTATGCACGCACATACATGCAAAGGTCAGCAAAGGTATCCCTGTAGGAATATCGACTAGTTCTATTTCATTTTGCAGGCAGTTCAAAAAAATTTGGAATTATCGCAAATTGTTAGTAAAACCTTGATGTTAGTTAATTTGAAAAAGAAAAAATTCTTCAAACAAACTAAAGACAAATAAAAATTCAATTTATTAAAAGTGTGATTATATTTAAAGGAGATTTTTTAATAATGTGGCTATGATGGAAAATTGCGACTGAATATTTGCGAATGCTTACGTGTTTCATCACCTTTTTTACATTATTTAAAAGAAATTGTAATCAAGCCCCTAAGAGACTCGTTCCCTATTGGCAGGATAGGTTTTCAGGATGGCACAAAAATTGTCGAGCGTCATTACTTTTTTTTAATAAAAATATAACTTTAGTTCTGATTTTGGATTATGTGTATCAGATGCCCTGGGTGATTGGATGACTTTTTTTTAAATAAGGCGCGAAAATGATATCAGCCAAGTGGTGGCCGCCAGAATTGATGTCCATACGTGCCTATTTTATAGCATCTGCCAAAATTCTTGCCAGAATTTTCAGCGATAGATTCTGGCATTCTTGATGGATAATTACTTTGAGTATTTCAAGAGCCTGAGTCTTATTGACATAGTCTCATGATTGCAAGAAACCCCATTAGAAGAAGTCTGGAGCGCTTAAATCGCATGATCTTATCGGCCAGTGCAAATCTATAAAACGAGAAATTTTGGCGGCTTGGAAATACGGCTTTCAGAATTTTGATTGTGATTCATGCAGTATACGCCGTTGCTCCATTCTATTGGAACCATATGCTATAGTAAAAAATCATCAAATTAAGGAAGGAGACAGTCATTGCACATAGCTCCGCAATAGACGCTTGGTCGGTAGTGTACTGAGTACTTTTACTGAAACAATCCTAACTAGCGACTATCGCCGTTGTACTATCACTGTTTTCGTGTGATGTCTTGTTCTTGTTGCCTTTTTTTTTTGAGTCTGCTCCATTTCGGGAGATCCAAGTATAACAGCAAACTTTGTATCTCTATGTCTGAGATTTCATTAATTTGCTGTAGGAAAGGCAAAAGTTCTAACAAGACCTGAACATTTTCATAAAGAGTGGAAAAATCTTTCTTACGCCCCCTCTGCCTGGCAGCTTATGCAGGTGAGATTGAAAGGAAGGTTAAGTCTGGCTGCATGATCTCCTACCTTCTAGTGACCTGTAAGGGTTACAGTGATATGTAAGATACTTGGACGAGAGCATTTTACGTTATTCTTGTTGTAGTGCATTTAGTTAATTGCTTCCACCTTATTTCGGCTAAAGCATCGTAGTATAAAGCAATGGATGTTTTTATTGGGTTGAATGGGGTAGCAACTGCCGCCTCTGTTATGTCTACTGCCGAACCTTTTCTTGCTAGTTCGTCTGCTATTTCATTACCCTATATATTCCTATGGCCATATCAGAGTAATTTGAAAGTAATGACCAAGCAATTTTAGTTCCTCTCCACATTGTAAAACTAGTTTGGATGAAATGGAATTGGAATCTAAGGCTTGAATGTCTGAAAAGTTAGATCTTGCACCAGTTTCTTGGTAGTGTTTTAGTGATTTGCATGCTTCTCTCGTGGGTCATACGTGTATTTTTGGTGTTGAAAGGTGCTAATTTTGCTTATTCACTTATCCACAGAAATGGGGAAAGAGCCAGACGCTCATTATGATTTTCGCTTAGAAGTTGTCTTCCTCATGATCTAGTTTCAAGATAGCTTGAGAAAAGGTTTCACGCATTTGATGGCCAGCAGCTGAACAGCTGATGTATTGTCTGCACTTATCTGCACCCACAAGTATTTTATTTTCTGTATATACCGTTGATGGATGTTCAATTTCATGGCGCGTCGTTTCGTCCATGCGGCGAGTTCATCTACGGTATCTTCAGCCACAGTAAAACAGCTGCTTCAGAGCTGGCCGGACTTGGCTTCATCTCATGCTATTCCATATTCTTCAAGGCAAGTGGCTAAATGCCGCTGGTTGGTCTCGAATGATGGGAAAATCTGCGCAGAAGTTTATTTCACCGACTTATGAAGATCAGAGAGAACTGGATTTCTGTGAGGTGGTATACATGTGGGTCGTATACATGTCACCTATAATATATAGTAGACATGCGTTGCTAAATCGACAAATGTCATACCATGTTTGAAGCATTTTTTTAAGAGCATATTTATCATGGATACCCAGAGGCTAATTAAAATCGCTCAGCTGTTTATCGAGAGTAATTTCTCACAGCCATTCAGCGGAAGTTTAAAAAAATTAAAATAGAATTAATTAAAAACGGCTTCTGAAAAAATACACAGTTTATAGTTAATGGCAATTTGGGCGATAAATTGGAGTCCATTCAGTCCTGGTGGCTCGATATTGATATATCTCAATTCCACATGAAAACTTGAATAGTATTATAAAAAAATTAGTTCTGCATATACAGAATTTTTATGAAAAATCTTAGTATAAAATTTAAAATTTAGATGAAAGTTTCTTACTTTCTTTTTCAATTTTAAACAAAGCTTGAAACTTTCAATTACATAAATCTATAGCATGAATTAAATTCTCATGAAAAACAAGAATAATGATTAATACAATTAATGAATTATTCAAAGTTTTGCAATATGTCGCAACAACAAATTCTATGAAATATTTTTTTATATTTCAATTTACTTGCCAGCAATAATTTGCTGCATAAATTTTTGAAATATTAAGAAAAATATCACTTTTATATATTCATTTGAAAAGAGACCAACTTGAAAATTTTAGCGTTTACTTTTACAAGGTGCGCAATATTAATCATCCTATCGGAAGAATTATAATGCTTGCCAGGGGCATCGTACGTCAATAAAATTTTGCACTTGTGAACTGTACAGCTGCAATACACAAACAGACAAAAAATGGGGCGCATAAAGGTCAGTACAAAGATTTCCATCACTCAAAACCATTAGTTTTTATTTAGTAAAGTAATTCAAAAACAAAATTGGATGATTATATAATCATCTGAGTACGGATAGCACAAACCTTTTAAGCTTAAACACTTTTTTCATCTGAGGGGTTTTTTTGGAAAAAATATAGTAAAATCTCGCTTTTTGAAAGTATTTCCAAATTCGTCCAGCTCACGGAAAACTTAATATTTTTCCAAAATATTTTTAGGAAAGTCTTAGAATTCAGTGAATTATATAATTGCTCTGGATAGGTTAGGTTAGGTTTTTTCGGCAGTCGGTTTAGAATAGCCAACTCATTTAGACTAAGTAGGTCCGTTGTGTAACACGGGAACCTTAGTGTTTGGCTATCATCGAACTACTTAGACGCTCTTATGACGTGTAGGATAGGTTTTATTCCAACACCGGATAGTTTCGTAAGAAAATCAATAGTCTCTAGAAATAGTATTTTCCTTCCAACCTTACTCTACTCCTAGTGAAGGCTGGACAATTACAGCGGAAGTTTTCTACTGTTTCTTCCTCTTCCGCGTCTCTGCAACTTCTGCAGTAGTCGTGAAAAAATACTCCTAGCCTAGAAGAAATAGGTAGGCACTCAGCCGATGACCAGTGACTCAAGCCACGACTTTCGGGATGTTCTCTCTTGAGAGGTTAAGCAATTCTCCTGTCCTTTTCTTACCTATTTGCGGCCAAGTTAGCTTGACTGTAACACAGGTATTTCTTCTTTCTATGACCTATTGGCCTTCTGGAGAGTATTATCTGTAATCCTTAATTTGCTCTGGATAACCCATAACTTTATTTGGTGAGACAAGTGTACTTGGCGTTAAAAGAAAGTGTACACCACGTATTGACAAGTTTTTACTATTTATTTATTTATTTTTTAATTTTAATTATTTTTTTTATAAACGCTACACCAAAAACAATATGAGACAAAGTTTCAGACTTTGTGCACAATTTATAAAAAATAGGAAGATTTTAATCAAAATTTGGATTTTTTTATCTGAATTTTGGGAAAACTTTCGAGTACTCAGTTTTATAGTGCATTCAGTTTTGTTGTAATGAAGTGCAGGGTTTAAGTGGCTAAAAAATCGTGTAGTTTTTTAACATTTTTTCCTGCTGACGGTGTTGTTTCTCCGAATAAATTAAAAAATACTATAAATAAATTTAAAGACACAATTTGTCGATTTGTAGCGTACACATTCTTTTGGCACTGGCTGTATGTAGTAGATTTTTATTTTATTTTTTTTTCAAAAGAAAAGTATCAAGATATGAATGTGAATTTCCTCCATGTAATTTGGTTAAGGGGTTAGGGGTAGTCAGAGGCCCGAAAAAATGATGATTTTCAATATTTTTTTTTTGCTAGTCAATTGCTTTATTTTACAAAAATAAAAACATAGCACTAGTACATCTAGTTTCGACTTGACTTTAGAAAATTTCAAAAAAAAAGAACAAATTATTATAATTGTAAAAGTTATTGCTGTTTGAGTGGAGCCCCTTTTCTCCAGAAGTGCCTTGCGGTGATCATCACAAGTCTTTGCAGATTCTTCTAAAATCAATCGGACAAGAGAAATTAGTTTTATTAATAGATAATCTTGCGCCTAATCGAACCTTTTTTCTTCAAAATGAACAATATGGTAGTCTCAGGAAATATTTTTGAGATTTTCGAAAAAAACCGACAAATAATTGTGTAAACCAAATCGAAATTTTTGAAAAAATTTTTTCGATCAGGCACGAGTTTGCTATGTTTTTCAAAAGAAGTATAAATTTTATTGAAATCTACCAAGCGGTTTTTAAGTTACAGTGATCACCAGTTCAAAAAACATAGTTTTGAGAAAAATGCTCTTAAAGTTTTGCGAAGCGCCCGAGCGCTCTTTGTTAATTTTTGAATAACTCGAAATGTATTTGTCGGATTCACTTTAAATTTTTACACAATATTTTCGATATATTATTCTTTAAGAAAATGTACAAAAAAAATCCAAGTTTTTGAAAACTCTGATTACACCTAACCTCTTAATTTATGGTTCAAAATTTGGAAAACTCTGCAATTTCGCTTTAAACTATTTCTTTACGCACTTTGTGGCTTTAATGCGTTGAGACCAAACAAAAGTTTGGTGTTTTTCTTTGTTCAATAGCAAATGCACTCGGAAAGCGGTAACAGCTTGCCCGCATTTTTTTGTTTTTTAAATATTTTTTTCTAATCATTTCCGTTTAAAAACAAAATGAGAATTGAAAAAAAAAAAATTAACTGCCAAATCGGAAGCTCAACACAACTGACGTGGAATACCAATTTGCTGTCACTTTGAGCAACCAACTTCAAAGTTATTGCGTCTATTTCAGTTTCTGATATCAAACCTTCATAGCCACTGATGCGACAGCTGATATAGAACGTAGGATATATTTCTGGTTTGTGGATGATATTCTCTACATTCTCTGATATTTCTAAAAGCATTGCTGGAAAAAGTAGCGGCTATGGTGAGAGGAAGCATTTATAACTACGTAGCCGTACCCCTTTTTATATTTTATTATCAGCTCAAAAACAACGCAGTGTCAGCCTTTGTTATGGTTACATATCATCTGCCAGACGAACAAAGCAGCTGTTGCAAGCAAGCAAGCGAAAATGTTATTATACGACGCCACAAGCCGCAAACAAATTCCAAGCGTACGTGCAGCAATACGGCACGAGATAAGGTAGGACAAGAACTGCGCTTTAACAACAACACCAACAACAGTCTAACAGAGACTTAGCTCCTACTGAACAGAGACTTAATGCTATTGTGCTCGCTTATGCGGTGCTGCAACTAAATACCTACTCTAAAAAGAGAACGAAAGTCCGGGAACCCCTCAGCCACTATGCAGCATCACGAAAATTGTTAACAACCTGTTCTAAGCAGCTTCTGCTCGTGTGCGTGTGAGTGAATTTGCGACATAACTCAGCAGACACATGTGTACATATATCAGTCCTGTGTTGACAACAATCAAATGTGCTTGAAACAATAAGATTTAACAATGAAGTGATGCGCTCATACAAATATTGCCATGGTTGAGTGTATGTGCATGTGTATGCGTAAATGTATGCTTGTTCTTATTTAGAAAGTACTCATGCTTCTTGACGTTGTATTGTTGTTATTGCTAGTTTTCCGGACACTGCTGCAAATGCTTGCTGATCAGTTGGCTTTGTTTGGAGCTTATAATAGAATGACAGTTATTGTTATTGTTGTATGCAACTCATCATTTCTGCTATCTGAAGTCTTTTATTAGACAAACAGAAGGTAGCTGATTGGGTATTTAGTTTATAGGAAAATATTAGCGCAAAGGATTAGTAGAACAATTGGTCGAGTGCATTAGTTAATGGAATGCATTTTATAGAATTAGCAAGCATATAATGCATATTTACACCCAGTGACGGAACGATGGAATATCAACATTTTGACAAGTTTTGACTATTTTTCTTTCTTCTTTGAGATCACATTATTTTTATTTATAAAAGCATGGCTAAATATCTACCAAAATCTATGTACTCGTAAATCCAAATTTCTAATTTTATACGATGTATGCATATTTACTCCTTTAATTTCATAGTGAAGTATAGAGCCACAACAAAACTCTAAAATCTATCGCTATCCAATGACATTCTTTTTATTTCGTTCCAATTCAATCCACTTAATATAATATTATTTTTGCTCTAGCTGTCTTTTCCAAGTGTGCGCTGGACGTCTGCGTGATCAATGGGAGTTCCATTCCATGGCTTGCTTCGTAATAATATGTGCAGGTTTTCCAAGCGTATGGCCGATCCACTTCCATTTTCTTTTCAGAATATTTGTTTTGATGAGCGCCTGGCTAGTCAACTCCCACAGCTCGTCGTTGGATATAGTTTCTGACCCCCTTATCTTTACTGTACACCAAAGGCAATGATTTGTGAAAGATTGCGTGTGTTGCATAAGCCGTAGTGCAGCATTCCGTGTTACGCATCCATAAAGTAAAACGGATATGACGCAGGAATTAAATAATCTTAATTTAGTGCCGCGCGACAGGAATGAAGAGCTCCAGATGTTTTTCAATTTCCCGACTGCTTGATGCGACATATTTATTCTGTTTTCGATATCTTTGATAGAGTCGCCAGAGGCCAAAATAATGAATCCTAGAAAGCGGAAACTTTGAACTTTCTCTATACATATGTAGATGTTAAGCTTAGTAGAAATAGACCGGTGCTATTTACAAAGGTTAGAAAAATTCCACAAAATTTCTTCCACTGTTTTTAATTAAACTTTGTAGAAAGACTTTTGGTATGCAGTTTTGTAGTTTATTAAATTTTAGTATAATAAACAGCAAATTCAAAATTTCAGAAAAACTCCGGGGATTTTTTATAACTTTAATTCTGCTATGTATTTGCAGGAGATAAATCCACAACACCGTCAAGAAAAAAATTATAAAATTTAGCTCAATTTTTTAGCATCTCCAAACTTACAGCTTAGTATACTTAAATTTAATAAGCTAGAAACTGAAACAGAAATCATTCTAGAGAGTCTTATTAAAAATCGGTGAGTTGTGGGGAAAATTCGGAGAATTTTTGTATAAAGTTTAAAATTTGGATTTATATCGGTTTTGTTAGAGAACGAGCGATAATATTATAAAAAATGTTCAACGTTCACAAAAAAAAAAATATATATAAAAAAATAAAAAGGAAAATAGTGAAAACTATTCAAGGTACTGATGTGGTATCATTTTTCGCAGGCTGTATGCACCGAACACTGTTTTTTTCATGGGCTTTGTGATAGCGCGCTACCCTCAAGTGACCCTTTGAAAACAGGGCAAGCCTGTTGTTTCGTCGGACATCTTACCCCACGGTCTGCCACCAAGCATTAAATCGTAGGAGGCAAAGCCAAATTAGTCGCCGCTCCTGCGTCGTAGTCTTTCGAGGGTCTTAAGCTTCTTCATAGTCTCTGCTATTACATCGCATGCTGCCGTCCATTTTTCCCTGATTTGTAGGATGGATTGCACGAAAGACTCAAGGTCGTAATTACCGCGAAATATGCTGCGAAGTTTGAATATGAAGCCATTGAATCGCCTACATTCGAAGAATACATGGTGGAATTGCAACTGGAAACCGATTCGTGTTTGAATCGGAGGAACTATGCTTTGAAGCATCCATGCCCGGTTATAACCCTAGTCAGGTAAAAATCCACATCTTTGTGTTTTATTTCTAGCCAGCTTCGCCAGTCTGGAATGCAGCGATGTGTCCAGTGGCCTTTCGTTGTGTTGTTTCTTCTTCGGTCCTCTCATTCTTTAATGCCCACAAAGGTTCTTTTCCTCTCAAAGCCTAGTAAATCTATTGTTATTGAACCGCTTATCACTTGAGCAGCTGGCCCTGATACTGTGCAGTAGGCAGACACAACTCTCAGAGCTGCCGTTCGTTGTACCTATGCTATGAGCTGACACCGCTGATTCACCTTTAGCGCATTTGTCCACAGTTCAGCCCCGTATAATAAAATTGCCATCATTATTTCCCGTATTCTTTGGGTTGGACCCCCTATGTTTGCCACCATTCTACTGAGTCGTCTTAGCGGCTTTATCTGGTGCGTGGTTTATTTGGGCCCAGAAGGTTAGTCTTGAATACAGTCTTATGACTAGGTACTTTAGAACTTTTGTTGTGGTTTGTTTGTGGCATATTTGAGCAAGTTTGCATACTAAATTTTAACGGGCTGTCCTTCTTGGTTAGAAGTATTAGCTCAATTTTCTCTGTGGCTAATTTAAGGCCACGTGAATTTAGCTACGTTTGTGATCGTATCACTGTGGCAAGAAGGACTATGCTACCGGATGAAAGTTTTAATAGAAGTAGGTGACATTTATGTATTAAAGTGTCATATAGTGTCAGGTACATCTAAACCTACACTCATTCGCTTTTTGATGATAGCGTAATTTGAGAGAAAGTATTTGTGCATGCCTAAATGGATGTTATTTCTTCTTTGTATTCTTTTTACTATTCACTAAATTGATTAAATCGATTATGAGTTCAAATAAGTACGCAACTCATTCGCAAATTTCAACCATGACTTTTCCGTGCAAAGTCTTACTCCTATCCTATCCTTTAGGCATACAAAAATACTCTAAACACCTACACGCGCACATTTGTAAGTGGCATTAAACAAAGAAAAAAAGAAAATTTTTGGAAGCAATCGAGACAAGTGCCAAGAGTTAGTGACAAATACTCGATACAAGTCGAGACACATCTGTACAAACATAGCCATCTACTCTAATCATAATATATACTAAGCACATACAAACACATTGTATAGCCAACTTGAACTCAGTGGTACATGGTTTGCGCAAATATGTAGGAATCTGTCTCATCGCTACCAGCAATTTGTTTCTACAAGCCACCAGTCAGCAGTCACCAGTCGGCAGCTGACGCAGGTCGCAACTTGATAAACTGCGGCAAATGTGTCGACTTGAATAGAAACACAAGTATGTACTTATACAATAAATGCGTGCATGGGTATGCAGTTGTTTGTTTGTGTGCGAGGGTAAGTGTATGAGCACACAAGTACTTAACTGCTTCCACTTACATATGTTCCCGCATGCGATTACATTGATTGCGTGTAGGTGGTGATGAGAAAAGATGGCACATTTATGTGCGAGTAGGAGAATTTGTAGATTCGTATGTAAGCAGGTGGAGGCACGCTCATATTTATTTGGCAAAGTTAAGCTTCTGCACTCCTACATCAGATTTAACTGGCAGTCTTCCTTTGTGCAAGTGTTATATGTTAGCAATCACTGTGGAACATGCAAGTGTTGCGTTTGATTTGATTTGATTTGATTTAGTTTTTTTGGCCTAAAGAATGAACAATGATCATGAGATATGTTGTATTTTCAGATAATTTTAAATGCAAATTAATGCATGGCAAATAAAAATTTACTTTATAAATATAATTTTGAGAATTTTGAAGTATTTATTAAAATTAGAATATAAAGAATATATAAGCCTTGACTGCTAATTACACGGTGCAGCAGCCACTGGAAAACAGAAGTGCGTTGTAAGAATTATGAAAGCGGCAAAGCCGTAGAATGTTGGACCACTTGCCGTTTTGTTCTGAAATGTTACAATCTTGTTTTACAATGCTTCGAAGTTTTGGTAATTTCCCTTGAGCGTCACCGATCTACCCGTGGCCAGAAGGATCTCGCGACCTTGTACGTTTACGCACTAGCCCAACGCTCGCTGAGTTGACTCGAGGCCCATCTTTCCAGGAGCAGACCACAGGTTCTCAGGGAACCCCAATTCTCTCATTTCACCACGACGAAACCGTCTCCAAAGTTCCCTGTCTAGCCAGCTCATCAGCCCAGCAGTTTCCCTCTATGCCGCTGTGCCCGGGAACCCAAATGAGCCTGATGACGAAGTATTCGGATGCAATCGAGAGATAAGCCAGATCTTCCCCGACCAATCTCGAACACACAAACAGCGAGCCCAAGGCCCTAATTGCCAATTGGCTATCGGAGTAAATATTTACTTCCTTAACGGTAATTACCGAATTAAGCAACCAGTCCACCGCTTCCTTAATTGCGGATACCTCAGCTTGGAAAATACTACAGTGGTCCGGGAGCCTAAATTTAAATTTGACGGGAGGCTCCTTACAGAATACTCCCCCACCAACCCTTCCGTCCAACTTCGAGCCATCCGTGAACATGTTTGCCATACCTTGCCCCCAAATGTTGCACCCCGCCCACTCATCCCTTGAGGGAATGTGAGTAGAAAAAGGTCCGCTCGGACCTAGCGTGGGTGTACAGTGGTCCAGCACCATGGGGATGAACTCAAAGTTTTTAAGTGGTGTAATTGTGAACGAAATAGCGGTCGCATTGGCGAGAGAGGCTGCGGTCTCGCCTTTAATTGGTTAAATAAAAAGCCTAAAAAAATTAAATATCGTTTTTCATTTCTTTTATTGTAAAAAACAAGTCCTGAAAATACCCTAAATTTTCGAGCTCTAGATCAGCGGGACACCTTAAATGCAAAAACCTTATTTAGTGATATATCAAAAACTGAAAGAAGAAGAAAGAGAAAAAAGTATTAAAATTTTTGGACCCAACGATCGAATTATTTATTTTATTTATTAACCGATTTGGACTTGAAATCAGCACACTCTTTGCCAAGAGTATATACATATAAACATATATGTATATATAATTGGCTCATACGCCCTTTTTGGGTATTTGGTCGAGCTCCTCCTCCTATTTGTGGTGTGCGTCTTGATGTTGTCCCACAAATGGAGGGACCTACAGTTTCAAGCCGATTCCGAACTGAAAATATTTTTAGAAGGAGCCTTTTCATGGCAAAAATACACTCGGACGTTCCCATTGCCTGCCGAGGGGCGATCGCTATAAGAAAAAATGTTTTTCTTAATTTTGGTGTTTCACCGAGATTCGAACCTACGTTCTCTCTGTGAATTCCGAATAGTAGTCACATACCAACCCATTCGGCTTCCGCGGCCCCCAAAAGTAATACCCTTTAAAAATTATGTTAAAAAATATTTAATTATTCTAAAAGTATTTTTGAGTTATTTGCTGCAAAAATAGATGGTAATTCAGATTGCTGTCTTATCGGCAGATTTATGAGCTAGATTTGGCAGTTATATATGTGCAAAAATTTATTTAAAACTGTAGTGTGGCATGCGAATTTTTACAGTGGCTTAAGAATAATTAAATCTTTTCGTTTGAAACAGCGCCTTCCGTCAACTTTGAATAAATTTATGCTGCTAGTTACCGAAATAAGAAAGTTGGCGCCAATTAAAAATTCGAAATGAAGTTAAGTTTTTCTCCCATTTGATCTACAGGGTTTGATTGAAAAGTACTGGGTCTTATTTTTTTAAGCAGTTTTATTAAACCTTTTGGCTTATACAACTAATATTCTTCAAAATAGGACCCTCGAGCGTCAATACACCGCTGGTAGCGGTCCTTCCGCTGCAGGAAACATATTTTAAATTCATCCGCCGGAATCGCGTTCAATTCGGCTGTCACAGTTTTTTGGATCGCCTTGATGGGGTCGAAACGCCTCCCCTTCAGCTTTCTTTTCAGGCACGGGAACAAAAAGAAGTCCGGAGGGGACAGGTCTGGGCTGTAGCGAGGGTGGGAAAGCACCGGAACCCCCATCTTAGCCAATGCAGAAGTGCAGAGGTTCACATCTTCGTCTGTTTGCGTCGTCAAAGGCCTTCCTTGAACGACTTGTGCCACCGTTTTACCTGGGCCCTGGTAAGCCTCCTTGAGTAGCCCAATGGTTTCGGTACTCGTTTTGTTTAGCTTTACGCAAAATTTGATCGAGTAACGTTGCTCCAACGATCGCGGCATTTTCGCCACTGCAAAATCCTAACACACTTTCAAAACAGCTTTCACGCGTGGAGCGATGTTGACTGCATCGCTGTTGTCAGCGAACTGGGACCGGTTTCTAGTGGAAGGGGAAGGTCCAACGATCATTTTCCCCCTCCAGCCGATTCGATCGCTTGGCAGACGCGCGGGAAGGTTCATTACTTTTCAATCAAACCCTGTATCGAAAATATGATAAGTAAAGTCTTTATCTTCCACTGCTCTGTTTTAATGCCGCTATTCATAGAGTTCAGCTTAAGGCTAAGTTTTCTTGAGAATAGTTATGCTAATATAAGTAGTTGGTTCCGGGATTGCGAATAATTTTTAATGACATATATTGGGGATAAATCTGTGCGAAATTGTCTTTTAGACTCTACACTGGACCCTTTTACATTTTCCCAAAAATAACATTCCCGATTCGTATTGTATCCTTTCCACAAATAACCTACCGCCATTATGCATCATTGCAACTGCATCATTCTATGACTTTTCACAAACTATTTAGCTAAAAAGAGTCGGACTGCTGTTAAAGCGCAAAGTGTGCGCAGTAAAAGTTGTTATAATCCGCAGGCGAAATAAAGTCAAAAGGTTTACGAAGCGCCAAATGTTCGCTCAATTCGCCCTCACATAAAACTATCAATGCGCTCTTCATCAATCTTCCATTACCTTTCGATGCCATTTTCGCTGCAGTGCAAAATTTACTTAACAAGAGGAAGGTGCTTCTCGATTTCAAATTAAAAAAAAAATATTTTACTTCTCTCGTTCCTTTTCCTCTTTTCCATACTCTTTAAGAGTAGTAATTCACTCATTGTGGTGAGTTTGCGCTCAGCAATTCGCGCTCGTTTTTGAACTCTCTGGTCCTATTCTTGCTGCCGGTTTGTTTATGTGTTTTGATATAATATTTATCCGGCTTTTTGTCTACAAACACAGTTTTCGTCTATACAAAATAATCTTGAATATAAGCATTTCTCTGTATTTGCTAATGCCATACAATTATTACTGGCACAGCTGTCATAATAGAAACCTCGCGTTGGTAGTCGTCATTTGCTTTGTTGTGGATTTTAAAATTGATGACTGCTAAAGCTAAAGTTTATGCTATTTTAGTACATTTAGATATTTTAGTACATTATATCTTGATGAAAAAGTTCACGGAATAATACTTAGAAAATTAAAAATACAAATTTATTGATCAACAGTAATATTATCGTCTTCAAAGTACTCCCTATTAAATGCAACGTCCTAATGTCAGCGTTTAATCCAGCTGTCGAAACATTTCTGGAACTGTATTTTCGGTATAGCCATCAAAGCCTTTCTTTTTTGCTTTATTGATGCTTTCATCATATTTTATTAGTTTTCGATGTCGACGGCATGTCACTACATTCGTTATCCTTGCTCGACTAACGATTTATTCTGAAGCGTTTATTCAAGAGGTTTTCATCAGAGTATCGTTATCCCTACAGTTTTCTAACATTTCTATGATTTTTCACTGAATTCATTTTCACACAAAATTTAATATAAACTGGTTGTTGCAAGTTCAAATCCATTTTTCAAACTGTAAATAAACACGTAACTTTGACAAATGTTAAGCAATGGCAATACAATTTTAGTAGGAATTTAAATCACAGATGTGACAGCACAACAAAAAAAGCAGAACTGAAATCAGTTGACTTAGAGAGTCACCTAATGGTTATTCCGGGAACTTTTTGACCAAGGTGGTGTTGCCAAAAAATAATACTGGGCGACAAAAATCAACTTCTCCTGTTATACAGAAAAAACTGCCTGTGCTCGTAGATTTTATATAGGTATTAGCACTGCGTACTCCCTAAACCCATAATATTCGCTTAAAATGTCTCTTCTTTCAAGTTTCCTTTCTTTGAAGCTTACCTAACTGGACTACTTCGGATAAAGTCTCATATCTCCGTGATTTCCTGGAAATTTTTACATGCCATTTTAAAAAGTCGTATACTTTTGAAGAAGTAAACGAACAAATTTCATATTTGAAAAATAAATCCGCAAAAATCTATTTAAAGTTTGCTTTGCTTCAAGTTTCCCTAACTAGACTTCTTCGGTTAAAGTCTAAATTCTCCGTAAGTTGTTCTCTGATTTCCTTGAAATTTTGACACATGATTAAGGAAGTCTTATGCTTTCGAAGAAAGGAAAAACCAAAATCTCATATTTAAAAAATTCATTTATGCCTTTCGGCCCGATTGGCCCGAAATTTTGCTAAGTCATTGCAAAAGCATTAGGCTTTCTAGACATGCAAACATCTTGAAAATCGGTTGTAAAACAACAAAGCTATCTAGCTAGCTATAAGTAGCCAAGGCATAGGCTACACATGACTTTGACTACAACCTTCCAGGAAAATTGCCATAACTCGCTCAATTTTGGCTAGAAATTTTGCCAAGTCATTGAAAAAGATTTAGGCTTTTGGTACGATTAGCCAAAGAAAAAATCTATCAAATTTGCCTAAAGCCTTCTTAGCACCTATGTATCTGCGCTGACTAAATCCTTTCAGTCAAAGTTGTGGAACTCCCTCAATTTCCCTCTTATTTCCTTGAAATTTGGCACATGCTTATGCTATCGAAGAAGGTAAGAAACTAGAATTTCGTATTTAAAAAGTAAATTGATAAAATTCACAAAGGAAGTTTAAAAAAGTGGTGAAATAATATATGTAGGTAAGTCTGTAAATATTTCTTGTCTAAATATTTGTCTATTTCTATGGCGATAGAATAAATAAATTTAGGGGGTACGACCAAATCGAAACATCTTTTTCTTATACTGTCATGAGTTTTGAAAAGGCCACCCAAAGAGTTTTCTTGATTTTGTATTAAATTTTAGATATTTTCTAGTTTTTAAATATCAGAAATATAACATATTTTGAATGCTGATTATGATTTTTAATACTGGCCTTCCTTATCGTTTGAAATTTATTTTAATGCCGCAAATATGCTTGATGTCAATTGTCCTGCATTATGAAGGGTGCAACAGTAAAAAAGTGCTTTGAGTGTAATCCACAACCACATGCGTACGTAGCTATATAATACATTCATGCTACAAGCTGCTAGTGGCAGCAATCAAAGTTGCCCCATTGTTTACATTGGAACCAGTTGAATGAATAAGATGGATAAAACAAAGCTGTGATGTGCAAAACGAGTTGAAAGCAAACGACAATATCAGCATACATCGTTACGGTTACACTCACGAATATACCCAAAGAAGTCGGCAAGCGTGAGTTGTGTATGTACAAGGTGTGTTCAAAAAGTATCGCGAATTTTGTGTTCTCTCAAAAATTATTTATTTATTCATTAATATCTATTTTGTCGCCTTCAAAGAAATCCCCATGAGATATTATGCACTTGGGCCAAAGTTTTTTCCAATCTTCGAAGCACTTCAAAAAATAATTTTTATTTATCTTGTTCAGCTCATCCTTCGATGCCATTTTTATCTCGTCAACCGTAGCGTAGCATCGTCCTTTCATGGGCCTCTTCAGTTTCGGGAACAAGAAAAAGTCACAGGGCGCCATATCTGGAGAATACGGCGGCTGTGGCATCATTAGTGTGTTGTTTTTAGCCAAAAAGGCGCGCACAAGCAACGATGTGTGAGCAGGAGCGTTATCGTGATGCAAGTGCCAATTTTTGTTCTTCCGCAAATCCGGGCCTTTCTGGCGGATTGCTTCGCGCAAATTGCGCATATCTTGCAGGTAATATTCTTTATTGACCGTTTTACCCTGTGGCAAAAACTCATGATGCACAACGCATCTGAAATCGAAGAAAACGGAAAGCAAAACTTTTACATTCGACCGAATTTGGCGCGCTTTTTTCGGTCTTGGTTCGAGCGGCAGATTCCATTGAGATGATTGAGCTTTAGTTTCACGTCATAACCATAACCCCGCCATTCATCACCACTTATGATCCTCTGGAGCAAGTTTGGATCGTCGCAGACAGAGTCCAACATCTCATTAGCAATGTTCATGCGATGCTGCTTTTCGTCGCAATTGAGCAGTTTTGGGACGAATTTTGCGACGACCCGTCTCATGCCCAAATCATTGAAAAATATCGAATGGCACGAGCCAATGGATATATCAATTGGCCAATATCATTTTTTTCACTTCATCAAGTTTTTCGTCTCTTGTTGAAGTGCTCGAGCGTCCGGCACGCTTTTCGTCATTCAAATCTGCTCGGCCTTCTGAGAACATTTTGTACCACTGATAAACGTTGCTTTGGTTCAAAGTAGCTTCTCCGTATGACACAGTCAACATTCGGAATGCATCCGCGCACTTAATTTCGTTTTTCACACAAAATTTGGTACAGGTTCTTTGATCCATCTTTTTGAATAGGTAAAAATCAAAGACGAGCCGAAACACGTGCAAGCAAAGCAACTGTCAACAATTAACTGAACATTCAAAATGGCCGAAATCGTCGGCATGAGTGAAAGACATGAGTACCAACATATCGCCACAAAGAAATCGAAATTGAAATATACGTAACCTGTGAAAATTCAAAATTCGCGATATTTTTTGAATACACCTCGTACATCATATTATCTCTTTTTCAAGCTTAAACGCTTACTTTTCGAGCAAGATGGGATAATTTATAAATAAAAAAAGGGTGGTTAAATTTCAATAACCGATGTTGAATGTGAACCACACCTAAACGTCAAGTTTTTTTCTGCATTTAATTTGATATCTTTCAATTTCAGACTAATTCAATTTGAACCGTGGAAAGATACACGTTAAAGTACGCGTTCAAGTTATTCAGGCTTATTATGGAAACGGGCGTTCAAATTAAAATGCATATCAAAGAAAATCATTTTCAGTGATGAGGCACATTTTCACCTCAGTGGATTCGTCAATAAGTAGAATTGTCGCATTTGGGCGAATGATAATCCAAGAGTGATTGCCGAAAAACCAATGCACCCACAAAGAGTGACTGTTTGGTGCGGTTTATGGGTCAGCGGCATCATTGGGCCGTATTTTTTCCAAAATGAGGCCGGTCAGGCAGTTACTGTGAATAGTGTTCGCTATCGTGAGATGATAACAAACTTTTTATGGCCCGAATTGGAAGATATGGATGTGGACTATATGTGGTTTCGACAGGACGGTGCCACTTGTCACACAGCTAACGAAACAATGGCTCTTTTGCGCGAAAAATTTGATGGCCGAATAATCTGACGTCGCGGCGATGTCAATTGGCCGCCAAGATTATGTGATTTGACACCGTTAGACTTCTTTCTTTGGGGCTATTTGAAAGAAAAGGTGTACGCCGATAAGCCAGCAACAATTCAAGAGCTAAAGGGTGAAATAATTCGGCACATAAACGACATAGAACCTCAATTATGCCTCAGCGCCATCGAAAATTTGAACCATCGGATGGAGCTGTGCCGCCGAGGCCGCGGTGGCCATTTGTCCAATATTTTGTTCCATACGTAATTGGGCCATACGAATATTATCATACTAAGGAGAAATGACAATAATTAAATTGTATTTTATTCAAAATCAACACGGGCCCTTAAAACTTAACCACCCTTTATAAGGATTTATGGCCTGAAAAACTGACCAAGATAATTTTTATATCAACCTATGCGAATAAGTAGCCAAAAAATTGATTTCCATACAAATCGATTCGCTCTAATTCTGATAGTTGTACCTATAGATATACTTAGTTTGTGTTCGCAATGTAAACATTAGCGTGTAAAAAAATTCTCTTGCGGAATCAACTTAACCTGCACGAGTTTTTCGGTTCGGTGACCACCAGTTAAATTGTATGCTGAAAATGTCTGTGAAACAATTTAACCCGCTAGCTGCCTCTTAGAATGAACTTTTATTAAAAGGTCGAAGATGCCCATTTAAGTAGGAGGTAGTGAGTCAAAATCGATTAAAACCAGGCAGAGAACAGAATAAAATTTAAATTTGTTTCGTAGATAATAGTTTTCAGAAACTAGTCGCAATTTTGCTCAAAATTTTAAAATTTCAACTCAGACCTCCTAGATTAGTACTGTCTTTAGCTAAATTGATACTTAAGATATCTTCTTTCGTAATTATTAGGATTCGTTCGTGTTGAAAAATATTTTGATACAATTTTTGGGCTATGCAATTAGTATAATAAACGTTTAATATTAACATAAACGAAGTATTGGTTACGAGACCTTCAGCCGCAGGGAAGATAAAAGGATACAATAGATTATTCAATAAGTTTTGCGGTTCAGTAAGAGAAGGTTGTTGCTATTAGCTTACATAGTTTTCTTGGTATGTGTGTACACTCTTCATATGATGTGAAGTTTCGTTTCAATCTGTCAATTCATTCTTTGTTTACAAGCCATTTAGTACCGACGTGTCGCAATATTTTCTACACTGGAAAAAACCAAGTACCGTGCAGTGATTGAATTCTTATTTTTGAAAGGTTTAAAGGTAAAGGGAATTTATGAACGAATATTGAAAGTGTAAAGGGACTTTTCACAATCAATTAGTACAGTAGAAAGATGACTTGTTGAATTTAAATGTGGTCGCACTAGTTTCGAAGACGACTCACGTCAAGGACGTCCAGACACAGCAACGACACCAGAAATTGTAAAAAAATAGTGGATATCATATGGAAAAACATCGACTGACTAAAAGAGATTTTTATTGGAGCCATAGACAGCTTATTGGGTAGGGCAAGCAATTTTTTGGCTGAAGTATTGGGTTTCAGAAAGCTGTGTGCGCAAAGGGTGCCGCATTCGATAACAATGGAACAAATACATATACGAATACGAATTGATCAACAACATTTTGAGCGTTTTCGAAACGACACAGTGGATTTTGTGCATCACTTCGTCACTATAGATGAGGCTTGGGTTTACCATCTTGATCCTAAACAAAAGAAGAGGCTAAAGAGTGGTGTGAACCAGGTGCTCGGGTTCAGAAATCAGTTTTTTGGGACGCGAAAGGAATTTTGTTTGTGGGTTACTTGCAAACTGATAAAACAATAAATTTTGATTATTGTAATCTTTTAGAGCAACTGGAAGAAAAAGTTCTTGGAAAAGACCCAGCTTGCAAAAGAAAAAATTATTTTTCATCAGGACAATGCACAGTGTCACAAGAGCATTTTGACAGTGCTTAAAATCCATGAATTAAATTTCAAATTGTTGGAGAATCCACTGTATTCACCAGATTTGACCTCTATTGACTTCTATCTATTTCCATACCTAAAAAAATTCTGCCTGGAAAGAGTCTTTGATCCCATGATGAGTTCATGATAGCTGCGGAAGCGTATTTTGCAGCCCTTCCAGATTCTCATTTCAGCGATCGAATTAATAAATTTGAATTTCCTTGGAACAAGTGTATTGATGTTTAGGTAGACTATGCTTAATAACAAAGCGTAAAGTATTTCAAACCATAAAATCGTGTCTTTCCTATCGAAGCGCGAAATATGTTGAACTACCTAGTAGATATATAATTAAATCCCATGGACCCAAAATACCTATAAGTATATCGAAGTGCAAGCTTCCAACTTTTCTAAGTCCCATTCAAGGCACACCCTAATGCCCCCATATAACGTCTTGTCCTTCATACATTTCTTGGTCAACAAAAGCATAACCTTCCGCTCGCCACTCTCTTCAGGTTTCACTGACATGATTGGAAATTTTGTTTATTGGATATAGGCGGGGCAGTCAGGCATAGCCTTGGCGATCATTCACCATAATGTCAGTTGTATGTGCGAGTATGTGAAATATATATGTATACGATTACATACAATCATACAAGTTTATATTGAATACATTCGATCCAACTCTCTCGATACTCCTTTACTGCACACACGCTGCTTACACTAACACACTCTCACCCTAAGGCAAACCAACTTCATGTGTAAGTAAAGTTGACAAAATTGCTGCCTATACGAGATAAATTGCGGCCACTTTTCCAACTACTTTTGTGGCATAGTAAAATGTGTACATACATATTTACATTTTCCAGTCGCCAACACTTCAAAAGCAAGCCGACTCTTTACTTCTAGTTTTACTATCTCTTACCATATTTGAGTACTCTTTTTTCCTCGAAAGCCACATTTACATAATCAAGCGTGTGGATGTGTTACTTTATTGCCACTTTCATACCACAAATGCTGATTAAGTCGACTCATTCGTTCACATAAATACAAATGAGTATAATGGTGTGCTTTTGTATGCAAAATGTAATGATGAGTTTCGTCAACTATCGCATTTTTCCAGACGTTTTTCCTTCTGGAGTTGTTTTCGATCTGCCAGCAATTTTGCTTTGAATAGATATAATAGCTCAGATTTTTCAAATGAGTCACGTACGAAATTGTCAATGCTTATATTTGTCTGCATGGCGTTAGGAGTAGATATACTACAAGGTGGCGCAAAATTAATCATTCAACTTTGTTTTTGAATAACATTTGGAATGAATTCGTGCATCTATCTTGTTCTTATGCATGATTTTAAGGTCAAGATCATTACAGCTTTTGCTGAAAACTTTAACCATCGAGTAAGTAATAATACATATAGAGTGACAAAGCATCATCAACGCGTAGAACTTGACGGCTGTCCCCTTTTTCACACGACCGACTGCATCTACATATATGTCCATTTGGCAAAAATTGAGTGACTCTGACTCTATATTAGTACTTACGACTACTCAATCGTTTTTTTTTTTCGCGGTCACCGTAACCGAACTGTTTGGTGCGTGACTAGCATTCGGGAGTTTCGAATTTCCGTGCATGAAACAGCCAAATTATTGAAAAAGTTTGTTCTATTAGCGGTAGCCTCTCGGCAGTCAATGGCAAACCTCCGAGTGTATTTTTGTCATGGAAAAGCTCCTCATAAAAAAAAAACTATCTGCTGTTCGGAGTTGTCTTAACGCAAGTGTACAACAAGAAAAACAGAAATAAAAAACATTCCCATGCTCTGAGCTCGCAGTGAAACAATTAGGGAATTTTTAGTTAAATTATTTAAAAATTTACTGGTGTGAAGGCGGCTGCTGTGTAGGTATCAGCTGTGCTGCCACTGTACTCTTATGCGCTCCTGTACGTTCATAAGTACTCTTCATGTATGTGACCACTTAGAGTAAATCTACCTATACATGCACACACATGTACATTTATCACAAAGTTTAAGCTTAAATCTAAATGAGCATTAATTTTATGTGGGTGTGTGTGCATATGTGACTATACCATTAAAGCATCTATGCATTTACGTATGCGAAAGTGTGACAAGCAGAAATTGAATTTGAAATATTATTGGCGCTCATCCAAGCAATAACTTTCTCACTTGTCGATTGCGCGAAATGTCTGGCGTTGGCTATGCAATACGCGGCCGCTTTCACAAAAAATTGTTTGCGTGCCAAATGCAGCTGCAAATGCCACTAATTCTCGCACACTCAAATGCATAGCAAGCATAAACACTCACTTTTATGCATAAGCACATTGCATATTTACAGGCGCATATACGTACCCATGTATGGCGGTGCTAACTTCCTAGTGAATCTTCATTTTTATGCGCTTCGCTGGCGTCTCCGTTCGAATGCCCCTCCAATGGTGAAGCTGATATGCCTGGTTGGCTGCTCCTTTGATGTAGTTGGCGCGCGCTGTGCATGTAGACGTGTTTTTTTCTGCACTTTATTCCCTCTACTTTACTGTGCTTCTTACTTCTTACCCCTACCATGGCTCAGTGTGAACTAGCCGCCGGTAGTGCTGGCTTTTGCGGACGGTTTGTTTTAATAGAAGTGCAACTAAACGTAAATCTGCTGGCTAAGGCTTCTCGTGGAGATCGGAATAGCAAAAGATATGCAGTTTTTTTTACAACCCACGCAGCTGCACCGCTTTCGCGCGTGGCCTTGCCGTTCGGCCAGATGTTGCAGTTTGCGCTATTTAGCATATTCTTCGAATATTTTACGGCCGAGCGCATAAAGAGTTGTACATACGCGAGCACATCGCATCGTTATTGCATTGGGTTGGAAAAGAGATATTGTGGCGCTCGAAAGCGCGCGTTGAAGCGCTTGATTTTTCTCGGCAACACGCTTAGATACTTATGTACGTCGATAGATGCCGTTGTTGTTGGCGAAAATTTATTTCTGCACAGATTGCTGTGAAGTTGTAAATCCTATTAAGATGTGATTTGTTTAGCTGTGATTTGGCAGGCTGAGCGCGCATTCACCCAAATTGCTCTCTTAACTGATGAATGATTTTTGTTTATTGGGGCGAATGAAGATGTTGCAAATCGGAAACAGGTTGGTGTGTGAAATATTGCACTGATTTGGTGGTTTAAATTAATTGAGGGAAATATGAAATAATTTGCAGATATGTACATATGAATAATCGCTTGTGCTCACATCGTCACGCTATTGTTTTTTAATATTCACAATATTTTTCAAGATACATTTTTTTTCGTTAAATTTTACAAAAACATTTCATGTGAACAAAAAGGGTATAAACTAAACTATAAACATTTTAATCAGAACCTTTAAAAAACTTTTGGGTATACTGATTCAATTTTAGTGACCATTTCAATTTCAAGATTGAAGTCGCTCAAAGATCGCATTGATTTTCGAAAATTTATTTTCCTTTTTTTTTCAAAAGACTATATATTATATTATATTATACTATATACTAGAATATGTGCTTTATATAAAGAATATTTAGAAGAAAATTACTAGCATATATAAAAAAAAGAATCAACGTGATATATTCCGGAAATAAATGGGCTAAAAAACTACATAGCCATAAATATTCTAAAAATTAAAAATAAAAATAACATACCTCGACTTTCGTCTGTGAACATACAGTATCTACACTGTTCCCGAGGTATGCATGTTGTGAGACTCAGCATTGCTTCGAATCCTTTTTGCGTCAGCTGTACGGAGGATGGGATGGAATCATATCAACGCCATTTTTTAGTTTCTTTTTTTAATTAAATATATTCGAAATTTTATAAGTAAAAAATCTAAACTTTTTCAAAATTTGATCAAAACTTTCAACTTTTGAACCAGAACTATTAGAATTCTTCTGGGAATGCAGTTTTACAGTCCATTTAATTAACTGCAAAATCTCGTTGATTTTTCAAATTGTTTCTACTGCTAGTCTTGCGGAACAAACTACCCAACCAAAGAAAATTGATAAAAATAAAAGCAATTTTAGAGCCACCTGAAACTTGCACTTTATTATGACAAACTTCAATAATAGAAAACTTCACTACTAAAGTTTCTGATTAAAATTTATCATAAAAAATGTTGAATATTTTTGTTTTATTTCTCATGAAGTTTGAAACTAAACCTTATAAATGTCTTTGTAGGAGAATTACCTACATTTTCATAAAAAATAGGAAAAAAACAAATAAAGGAATTATTAAAACACGTCAATAAGTCCCTATCCTATAGCTATTAAATGCATTGTGTGCATGCACCTGGAAATAATAGCAGTTTAGCGAACTTGATTTTTTAGAACACAAAAAATTTAAGTTCACATCTTAATGGCTAATGGTTTGATGAGGTGTATCAGGTAAACTCCTGCTGTGGTAGCACAAAGGATCGGCAATGGTCTAAGTGAGTTGGTTTAAAGACCCACTGCCACTTCCACCTACCTATATTCATCTGAAAAAATTGTTATATTTATTTAATACTTCATCTCATTTGCGGACTCAGATAGAAATTTTACATAAAAAATGGTAGTCAAATGCCACAGGTGAACATCATATGTGCAAAGTAAAATTACTGTGTTATCTATTTATTTATTTATCATACAGAAATGAAGAGATAAATCACCTAACTGCAATACATAGGAACACAAGTAATACAGACCTTCAGCTCCTGTATTATCTAAAATTCAATTAAAAAAAATGGTTTCCATAACACTCACTTAACGGGCGCTGTAAAGCATATAAAAGTCGCAAGACGAAATATCCGGCGAATAACATGAAAACCGATATATATTTACAGACAAGTAGTGGTACTATTTTATTCAATTTTTATACTTAACATTTTACCGGTGCAAGAAATATATAGTTCGAATAGTGCAAACGAAAGCGTTTATTTGTTAATAGAACCGGGAGGTGCTGCACTCGGAAAAGAATGTAATTCCCTTATCACTGTTAATATAACATTTTCTGCTAGGGCAACATAGTAACCCTTCAAGGCTAGTATACGAACTTTTATATAAAAACAACTGTATGCGGATTTGGGTATTTAAATGTGAAGTGTTAAAGTGTAAACAGCAGCTATGACTAGGTGGGAATTCAAAATGAGGAGATAAACCAACTGATCTGTTGTCCCTTTAATACATATTACATTATGCTATCTCACTGCACATGCCACATGCCAACATTTCCTTCCGGGTACCGGATAATTGTAGCGTATTTAAAGCTGAAATTCTCGCTATCAGGGAAAGCCTGTTGTTCTTAAAGAGAAGTTTTCTCCCCACAAGAGAAATTAATATATATTCAGATAGTCAATCGGTCCTTAAATCATTACAACCACCAAATATTAATTCGAAGACAGTAAAATAATGTATCGACTTTTTGACAGAACTATCACAGTGCTTTACAATAAGCCTGCTCTGGGTGCCGGTTCACAGCGATATACTCGTAGAAGGTAATTGCAAAGCAGATGAACTAGCGAGATTGGGTACCATATTACCGATCCAACAAAAAAAAAAAACTAACAAACCTATACCTCTAGCAACTTGTAAGCTACTAATAGACAAACACACCATCAAAGATGCCAACGGTTTATAGACTCTGTCCCTGACCTGTGCAACAAGTACTCGTAAGATGACGTGGCTGGAATGGAACATGGACCGCAAAAACCGACTGTTGAAACTGAACAGGAAGGATATGATAAATCTTTCTGGAGTTCTCACAGGGCACTGTCTTAAAGGCAGGCATGCCAGCAGACTGCAAGCACCTTATAACGACTACTGCAGAAGCTGTAACGACATTGAAGGAGAAGAGACTATAGAACACTTTGTATGCGGGCACATGGCTCTGGGTAGAAGAAGGTTTTATATTTTCTAGGAAAAAAGGTTTTTGAATAACTTGGCAGAGGTAGCCAATTTAAAACTAGCAAGAATTGCTAGATACATTAAAGCCACTGGTTGGTTCAATGAGGACAATGTAGAGTGCGGAGAGGGGACAACCCTGGTGGTACCACAACGGGCAGACAGCAAGCCTAGATGTGTGAATTTGCAACTACTATACCTACCTACCTATCTCCTTGTACGCTACAGCAATGAATTGATTTATTTTGATTTTTGATTATTGAAATATCGGCAATGGCATGTGATGCCATTTGTATGGATTTGCAACATTTAATGAATTGGTTTCATCAATCGTGTATCATTGAATTATAAATATCCGTAAATTCAGCTTAAAAAAAAATTACATCTAACAGTTTTGTATATTTGTATTTTTCATTCGTGGCTTTTTGTTTATCACTTTTTCTCATAAAATCATTTATTTCACTTTTAAAGCACTGCCACTTGAAAACGCGATGCCCATTAATTACCATTTACAGTTAAACGCTGAACAATTACTATAAATCTTTACAAATACAAAATGGAACAATCACAGTCGAAGATAAATTAACTCGGGAAGGGACAAAATTTATTCAATTAAAATTTGTGAAAACCCACAGCCATAATAACTCAATGTTAGAAGGCATAAAGAAATATTGCAACCAACTACGTATATCTGAAAGGCGAATGAGGGATAGATGGAGAGCGAAAGAGCGAAAGAGAGAAAGATTAACATAAAGTGGTTGAAGTTGCCAGTAGTGCATGGATATGAACCAAATCGGTTGTAGTGGTGTGCATACTAGTATTGGTAACAGTATCGTCTATACGCTTAATATTTATTGCGCCTGTGTTAGTTTTGTCGGTTGAAATTTGTAATAAAATTTGAACAATGACCAAAGATTAATGTTGCCTCATTGCAGCGAGGCTGCCAACCAACCGACTAACCGACCAACCAATAACTAGGAGTTTGCAGCCACTAGGCGATCGTCAGCAACAGGAACTCAATCGATTGTAATCGACGTGGTCATGGCGCACAAACACCGGCCTTTTCACGTTGATATGCAATTGAAATTGTGCCGTTGCAGGCGCTCAATCACCCATCTACCCGACCGCTCAACCGCACAATCACCCAGCCGCTTGATCGGCCAACCAACTAACCAGCTTAACCAAAAATAGTTGGGCATTTGGTAACTATAATTTTATTTTTCTTTTCATACTTTCAATCTGAAATATTGTGCATAGATGAGCATCGCCTTATGTGTGCGCATGTATATGTGCTTTGTAGTAATAAAATTAATGCTGGCGATTTATTTTACACTCTTGTGCGCTATTTTTGGTTAGTTCCTGTTGCGTACGCAAACACGGGTGTGTGTGTGTGTGTGAGTAGGTGTTTCAGGATGTGGTGAGGTGTGGGGAATTCGACATGGATGCCGGTACAGTATGTGGCTATAGAGATAACTGGTGGAATGTGAAGATGGCAGGGTGTGGGAAGTGCATAAATTTCAGATTACACTGTTGGCGGTAATCGACAATCAATGCTTTTATATATAGATTTGTACATGCGTGCGTATATATTTATGCATGCGTGTGTGTGTACATGCATGTGGAAAGTTTTTGCTACTGATTTTAGTGAAAAAATCGTAATTTGACGGTTGCGATGCACTGAGCCATTGAGCTCGACAAATATGTATGCTTTGCATATTGGCTGAGAGCAGAAAGTTGTAGGAGGGTCGCTGCTATGGAATGAACAGAATTTGTTGGCTTGCTTGTTTGCTGCGAAAGTTGATAATATTGGATATTTTATGATGTATTCAATTAGATTTCAAATTTAAGTGAAATGTGAAAATTATTTCTCTACTGTTTGTTTGCTATTATCATTGAAACCTTTCTCCAAATAACCATTTGATATGGATATGTGCCGAAAAATCTATGGTGTATTTGGAAATATGAAATTGTATGAGCTCGTGAACTTCGTGAAAAGCTTTTATCTTCATATACTATATTTCATATGTGATGCTTAAACGCTAGATTTGAGTATATCCCTAAGTTTTTGTATGGTTAGAAGGACAAGCCAGAGATGTAAAGAGTGATTCAAACATTTTTCGGCAAAAAAAAATGGATTACACTTATACATGTGAGCCATGTAAAGTGAAATACAGTACTCGTTTTTTGTTCTTGTTTATACAAAATTAAATAAACTAACAAAAATATTTTACGAAAATTCTTTAAAAAAAACTCTGTAATATATCGAGAAAATTCGTGCTTGCGTGAAAATTTAAAGTAAATCGGTCAAAAAATTTCCGGGTTATGAGTCCGACCGAAGTGAAAAATATTTCAGAAAAAACGGGTTTTTAGTACAATTGGAGACAGGCTATGCCAAAATTCAGGATATTTTTTATTTTTGAAATTTAATCTTTATTATGTATTCTGTCTAACTTATAATTCTTAAAGACGTTTTACAACTATTTGAATTCATTTAAAAAGTGAAATTAGATTATACATTAAGTCGGTTGAAATATGCTTCAATAGCAATTTTAGTCGAAAAATTTCGCGTCACTTGACGATTTATGGCCCTGGCTTCAATAATGGGCATACACAATGCTTCAGTCAAGCTGCGCAGGGTCTGCTTACGCTTGTTGTTTGTTCTCCAAGGCAACATAGGGTTATTCAAATCGTAGACAATGTAGGCTGCAAGATCTGTAATGTCCAACATGTTGAAGAACATCGCTAGTGGCCATCGTTTTGTTTGTCTTTGTGTTGGATATTCCGCAAACATTTGGTCCATTCGATCAACACCACCTTTGGTACGATTATAATATTCAATTATTTCAGGTTTCCCACTGTCAGCTATTTCAGCATCATTATGCATGGTCGAAAGCAAAATTACTGCTTTATTTTTTTTGGGAACATAAGAGCACATTGTCACTTTATTTTTGAAGCCAAATGTCGTTGAACCAATTGCCCTGTTTTTGTTCTGCTTCATTTCTTGAGGAATATATGATTTGTTTTTGCGCAAAGTTCCAACGATCGTGAGTTTCCAGGTAGAAGCAGTTCTGCAACTGGCAAGGTCGTAAAAAAATTGTCCATTGTAATGCTTCGGCCCACTTCACTTGGTATTTGGCAGCAAATCCATTCACCACTCGTTCGCCTTGGTTCATTCACCTACCAGTTTCTGCTTTATCAGTATATATTTGTCCATGCAGTGGATATGCATGTTGTAGGCAATCCGCCAATCTCGAACCAGATAGCGGCTTGACTCCCATTGCATGGCGCGTCTATATGGATGAGTAGTTCATGAAACATTTGAATGTTTGCTCTATTGACAACATTTCAGTACATCTAGCCCCAATAGAACGTTCTCTTATAATATTTTGTCTGAGTACCTGACGACTTACATTTGGTTCTTTCATCCACTCAGTACCATCACGTGCAAAATTTTCGCCACTAGCAGTAATTCATTATTTCTTCTCCTTCTTCTTCTTCATCGTCTTCTTCATCATCCTCATAGTCCGCATAATCGAACAATACTTTGCTTGTACCACGACTTTCTAAGCATACGTCATCAGCATTTCAATGTTGAATTGAATTTCTTCTTCATCTTCTGAGTCAAAGTCATAGGGAGCGTCATCGTCACAAATTTCATCAAATAAAGATTGTATATATGATTCTCGCTGTTCCTCAGTTAGCCTGCATAATAAAAAAAATTAGTATATGTTTACATTGTTGCTTATTTTACATTTTTTACCTTCTATATGCTGCACCTGATAAATATTCGTTTCTTCTTGAAGTCATTTCGTATCCAGTTATTTATAGTTTCAGTTATATTTATTTTCACTTATATTTTCACTTCTTACACTTTTGAGCACCAAAACAATAATGAAAATATCAACAAGCAGCATTTATAACAACACCTCGTGTGAAAACAACCCTTGCAGCTGCATATAAAATACAACAGTTATACCAGTGTATTTGCTACCTACGTACCAATACCTTGCGCGACCTTTTTGCACATATCTTTTGAACCAGGTAGAATATTTCAATGAAATAAAAACCAAAATGTGTATTCGTTGTTACTCTACAAGAGGTATCTATATTTCCTGTGAAATGGCCTTCTAGTAAACAAATTTAATATTCTTAGACGAGCTGGTTCATTGTTTTGCTCTCCAACCTTAAAAATACAAGCAATGGTGACATAAGAGTAGAGGCCAGTTCATTTGGCTGGTTAAATTTTGTAGTTTCTCTATTATTTAAAGAATTTTTAATTCCGGCTGAATTTGGGAATTCGTCACATCCACGGAGCGTTTGCCAGAGTGCGTAGGGTATTGGATTGAAAACATTGTCTATAGACACATAATTATCTTAGATCTTCGAAGATGCCATTCTCAAGGTGAAAAACAATATTTCAAACAATATCGAAGACATATGAAGGTGTAGATGCTGCGGCATAATCTGACCAGCAAAGAGGCAATCAAGTGCTCAAGATGTCGGATAACACGCTTCTCGTTGTTATTTACTCGTACTAGGCTCCAATTAATTGGATAACAGAAATCCTCGGACTTTTTGTCCTTGTAAGTAAATAAATAGCACACTTATTTTATGTTTCCTTGCCCTGGAAAGTTTAGAAAGTATCTCCGATTCGTAATTAGTACTGCTGAATTTGCTCATCTGTAATAGTGAATCGCAGGCATCGGTTATGTTGCCTATGCTCAAGCTCAAGAGTTAAGATCTAGTGAGGTGGTCACCTCCACTCCCGTTTTTTACGCCTGCCTACCCAAAGATAGTTTTGACCACCGCGCTTAAGGGGTAATACCACTGTAGAAATTTCAAAAAATTGATTTTTTTTTTACAAGCTTAAAAAATTCTTTGAACCTTTTAAAATACAGAACAAAAAGTTTTATACGTTACCGAAAAGTTTATTTCATAAATATTTTAAGCTTTTAACCAAGCGTTAGTGACTGCTACCTAACGATTTCTCCAAATTTCCAAACTTTGAACGCGTTTTTCTCAAAACACGTTTTCTGAAATTGGCACGCAGCATAACTCAAACAATTTTAAATATTTTTAATCAGGTTTTTCACTATGTCTGTATAATAACCTTCTTAAGAGAAGAGCGTAGGGGATTTTCGATAGATTAATTTAAACGATTGTTATAATTATTTAAGTGCCGTTTTTTTAGTCCAAAATAGAGTTTTTTCCTTCAAATGCTTGCTAATTCCACAAAAATAAATATTTTTTAAATCCCCTACGTGTTTCTCTAGCTATTCTTATCTAGATTAAGAAAAAAAATTTCCTTGTTCCAGATTAAAATTTGCACCCTCTGTGCTGCGTGCCGCGGAGCTCCTTCAAGAGAAACCACATTACAAAAATGTCTCCATTGTCGCCATTTTGTAAAATTTTTCGATCAAACTTTGTAGTTTTGTATTTTAGTATATAAGTAATAACTTCCCAAAACAGAGTGATTGTTTTCCCTTTCTTTCTACACAAAAAAATTCTTTAAAAATCGTGTTTATTTTACGCGTGTAGAGTGGTGTTACCCCTTAATACTATTCAAGTAAAATTTGTCGGCTGTATATTCTTTAATTCCACTACACGCCGACCAGCCACTGACGCTACTGAAGCACTACTACCTAATCCTTTTGGGTATGGAGAGTAGACAACGTTATTTACCGTCTGTAATGTGGAGCGCAGCTTGAAAGATTCATTTATTTTAGATGTATGTACTTCACATCCTCAACAGCATAAATTATAGAGAATAACTGTAGAGAGAGAGTAACTCATGCTTAGAAGATAAATTTGATCATTAATAAAAATTGGCCTACATATCCTATACGAGTTATTATATACATTATATATATATATATAATTGTTTTTAAATTATGGGCCAACTCGGAGTAAGATAAATACTTCGTAGACTCATGCTGAATATGCACTTTTATTGTACTTATAGGAGAAATTGATTAAGACATTTTGAAAAGGTATGACTTTTTCCTAATGGAAAATCAATCCGGGAGTGGGTAAATGTTTTTTCATATTCCAAAGGAGGTATTACTTAAGAGACGTAAGAAAGATATACAGTTCTCTAGTGATTACTCAGCTGATTATCCAATTATTACCAAGTAGCCATCTACTAGTTAGCCAACTAGTGCTTAAGTACCGGCCGACTGAAACATAATATCAACTCTGCTTGCAGCCAATGAAAAGGGTTTCAAGGCTGACATTGTTATCGGTGTTAATGCTGGTTCCTAAATAGACGAAGTCCTTTACAACTTTGAAATCATAACTGTCAACAGTGACGTGGGTGCGACACCGATACGCGAGTACGCCGACTGTTTGTTTGTTGACAGGAGGTACTTCGTTTTGTCCTCGTTCACCACCAGACCCATTCGTCCTACCCCAAACCTGTTATAAGATATCACTTGAATGATAAAAAGTATACGCAAAATTACAGTTTTATTCTCAGTTTCAGTGAAGGCACCCCGCACGACGCTAACCACCTTTTCATATGCCCTTTAAAACCCACTCATCTAACACTCCTCTCCCTCTGGACTGAACCTGTCGAAGCAGCATTTTTCATAGACCTACCTTTAGATGAGCCAGACGAAGATTACCGGTGATATACTCTACAATGTCGGGCTTCTATTACTGCTACAACAACAACAACAACGGCATCAAGTAGTTAGTGCTTATCGAGCTGTTTATGATTTTTATGAACCAGCGGAAGTGATTGCAAAGCAAAAGCGAAAGCCAATTTTGGAATGAAAAGAAAAACGTTTCGACAAAAAGAAACTTGAAAAGAAAAAATTCAAAAACAATTATTTTTTTGGAAATTTTGAAAAATTTTGGTTTAAATTTTCAAAAACTGTGGTTGAAATTTTTAAATATTTACGAGGATGGGTCAATAAGTCCGTGACTTTTTGTATTTCTGACCTCTTTACTGAAAAGGAAATACTGCTCCTGTCAACAGGCATCTGTCAGTTGACTCCTGTGAAAATTTGAACGTACTGCGGCAGTTAGTTTGTGTTTTACAGCTACCTTTATCAGACTACCCAGTAATTTGAGGAGAAAATGGAAAAAATTGAATTTCGTGTGCTTATTAAGCCGATTCACACTTAGAAACCCACTGTTTCGACTGTTGTTTGGTCTCTGGTGTGTGGTGATGGATCCATGTTACGACCACGGTTACAAAATGGCGCAAAAACTCCTCCATATTGCGATTAAATAACGCTTGACCTTCCTTTGAACTGGGTAATCTGATAAAGGTAGCTGTAAAACACAAACTAACTGCCGCAGCACGTTCAAATTTTGATAGGAGTCAACTGACAGATGCCTGTTGACAGGAGCAGTATTTCTTTTTCAGTAAAGAGGTCAGAAATACAAAAAGTCACGGACTTATTGACCCGCCCTCGTATAAAAAAAAGGATACCCCACTAAGTAAATTTTTTCTTAAATTTTTAAATTAGCAAAAATACTTTTAATTTTTGTACTAAGTCGCAGTAAGTTCTTTCCTTCTTTTGAATAACACATTTTTCTTCTCAAGCCTCGAAAACGTTGAACTTTTTGATTTCTTCCTTTTCTCTCGCTCAGTCAAATATATTATATATGTTTTCCTTTAACTCCTGGTGTAGCATAGGGTATCGTGTGTAGCTGCATGTCTCCCATCGGGCACGCCTCCAGGTGGCGGATTGGGGAACGGTCGAAGGAAATAAAATACCACTCGCAGACCAAACCAGGCGAGAGCTGTTTGTAGGTGTAGGTAGTTTGTTTAAGGGGTTAGGGGTAGTCAATGGCCCGAGAAAATTATGATTTTCAATAATTTTTTTTTGCTAGACATTCCCTTTATTTAACAAAAATAAATACATGGCATTAATACATCATATTTCGACTTGACTTTATCAAAATTTCAAAAAAAAAAATTTTAATAATTGTAAAAGTTATTGCTGTTTGAATGGAGCCACTTTGCTCCAAAAGTCCCTTGCGCTGATTATCACAAGTCCTTGGAGGTTCATCTAAAATCAATCGGACAAGAGAAATTAATTAATAGATAATCTTGTGCCTGATCGCAGCTTTTATTTCCAAATTAAAAATATAGCGGTATCTGGAAATATTTTTCAGATTTTCGAGAATAAAACCGACAATTAATGGTTTAAAAAAACCGAAATTAAATAAAAAAAGTGCTTGGATCAGGTACGAGTTTTTTATGTTTTTCAAAAGCAGTATACATTTTACTGAAATCTACCAAGCGGTTTTTAGGTTATAGTGATCACCAGTTCAAAAAACATAGTTTTGAGAAAAACGCATTTAAAGTTTTGCTATCGATTTATGTAGTGTTATACGAATTATGTAATTACTTACACTGTGTCATCTATTTGTGGGCCATATAATAGTTCTTCAGCCGTCATAGCAGCTTCCAAAATATCGATTTGCTGTTGCCTACGTAGTATTCTAGCTTCTCGAGTGTTATCGTTAGCGCGGTTAGGGAAGTCGGTTGCTTGCAGCTGCTGCTAGCTACTTGCTCTCGAACGCTCCGGAGAACCCGAGTGCCCTTTGTTAATTGTTGATTAACTCGAAAAGTATTTGTCGGATTCACATCAAATTTTCACACAACCAATTTTTTCAAAATTCTTACTACTCCGAACCACTTAACTATCACCAAGCTAGGAGAGGCGGGCTAGCAACCTTCTTATTCGAATACTAATTGCTAACGAATCGTTTAAATTTTTATAAAAAATTAGTATAAGTAAAACTTTATTCGACCCTCTTGTTACAGGCAGAAAATGAGGGCTGTATCTTTCATGGCATTGAGAAACTCCCGCAATGCAACGTTCTACAAAATTCCATGACAGCCAAATATTTTGTGCTATTTGAACTGATGCAAAAACAATTTTAAAAAGCCCAATTAACATTTTCCCTTCCGAAAAACTAAAAAAAAACTGGAAAGAAGCAGATTTTTGATACCTCCCTTAAGTATGCACACGTAATCGCAAAACTCCACTTAGCTCCATTAACTTGAAAATACTTTGAAAGCAGCTAAGATTTTTCACTCAAATATGCACCCATCCGCGTCTAAACCTCTATACGCATATACGAGCACTCACATACTACACATACAAATGAATGCACATATAAGTACGCGTGTATGTAGGTATGTATATGTGCGCACGAGCTGCTACCACAATGAAGATTCAAGCTCTGCGTTGAAACGTGCTTGTAATTAATTCTTTCATGCTTTTACCCGACGAAATTGCGGTTCATTGTGTTTAACTTACGACTTGATGCCACAGTCAAGTGTTCGTGTTTCCCTTTTCCCTTTGTGATTTCCGCACGTACTTTACACTTTTTCAATGAGTTTTAAATTAATTTAATTCCATTTTTTTGTGCCATTTTCCGTCATTCTATATTCCGGTCATTGGCCATTTTCCATTGTCTATTTATAGCAAGTGGCACTCACTTAACGGTAATTGCTCGTGCACGTATTTATGGTAACACCACATTACATTTTTACTTTATTGGCTACAGATGTCGAGTGGGGGTAACTAACTAACGGACTTAAAATTATTTTATATTTTCATTTACAATATAAAAATTACTATTTGATTTGTTGAAATATGGAATTCGACATTCAAATTTAGGTAAATGAAACTGTTTGCATTAAATTACAACCTAAATGCGTTTAAGGAGGGAAACCGGTTTAGGAGGCCAACATTTTGGTGTTTTTCGAGAATTTTTTGAACAAAGAAGGAATAATCAGAAATTGTTTAAGTTTAGAGGATATTTTATTTATATTTTTAGGTACACTTTTACATTTTTTGAAGCTATTTCCGCGGGAGATAGTGTCGTTAGAGCGTGCTGTCCATGGACGATCGCCATCCGAGTGTCTTGCTGTGGGAATTCTTGAAGTTGCAATTTTTCTCTGAAACCAACAGCAATTTTTTTTTATTAACAACATATCATCCTGTATATATTTCTGGCACGAAAATTCCTTACTCCAATACGGCGAAGTACTTAGGGATGACGCTTGATACTAAACTATGCTGGAAAGAGCACGTTAAAATAAAACACGTAGAATTAAACCTCAAAATGCAAAAATTAAACTGGCTTAATGGAAGGAGGTCTCCTCTTTCCATACAAAACAAACTTTTAATTTATAAACAAGTATTTAAACCTGTCTGGACTTATGGTATACAGCTATGGGGCTGTGCCAAACAAACTCATATCGAAAAAATACAACGATTTCAAAACAAGTTTCTAAAGAACGCAGTAAACGCACCATGGTATGTAAGGAACACTGATTTACATCGTGACCTCAAGATGTCATTAGTATCAGAAGTTGTCAAAAATTACGCTGTAGCTCATGCAGAAAGGCTCGAAAAACATACTAACCCGAGGCCCGGCGACTTGCCAATTTAGATGACCAATGCCGGAGACTTAAACGAAAAAAACCAAATGATCTTGTTCCAGAAATTTTGATGATTGACAAATATATGCAAATTTCTGTCAGCTGTCTTCCAGTTATATACGTATTTTCTGTAAATACTGTCGAATTTAATAAAATAATATTACTTGATAGTTGTGAACTAGGTGTAATAGAATGAAATGTATTTAAATATTTATAACGTTTCAATAAAAGAGATAAAAAAAAAAATTAACAACATATTTTCTAATTGTGGTAAAAAAATATTGAAAATTGCATGCTTTTGAGGCGCTTGAACACAAAGTAGTTGTTTTTTTACCATATTTTTTCATCTATTTTGCTTAAAAAACCATATTTTAAATAATAATTTAATCCCAGAATTAGGTTCATATAAATAGATTAAAATTGAATAAAGAAAAAATCCCGAAAAATTTTAAAGCGATTGGTCGATAACCTTTTAAGCTAGAATGCCCACAGTAAAAACAGTAGTTTCGAGAAAAACGTCGTTCTAACCAACGCGCTACGGTGCGGCACCGACGGGCAGTCACTTAAGTGCTAATAGAATCGGGAATAATGCGAATTTCGCTTTAAAATTTTTACCACATATTCTTGAGTAGTTATACTAGCGATTTAGGTAATAAAAAAAACGATTTTTTGATCGATCTAAACCTAAACTTTATTTGCTTTTACTTTTGGTACTCTGGGCAGTCAGCTGGTATTTGCCATCAAATTCATGCCTTCTCTTGAATATTCAATCTGGTTCAATTCATGCAGTTCTTAACTCAAATTTTTCAAAATACTCGTGTATATATTTGTTTTATGAAGAGATTGAATATTGTGCAATTTATGTACGCTTCTAATTTTCTGGCAGGATATAGGGTGGGTCATGTAAAATTTGTCATTTATGAATGAAAAATAATATCGTTCAAATGACTGCAACGACTGGCTTTACAGTAGGCCATTCGATCAACCGAATTTTTAAGCACTTTTTCGATTGTTTGGGCTCCAATTTCATGAATGTCAACTTCGATTACGTGTTTTAAAGCATCAATCGTTTCTGGATGGTTCGCATAGCATTTGAGCGTGTCACGGTAACGCTCGCCATTTACTGTAACCGCGGCTCCTTGCTCATTTTGGAAAAAAAATGGCCCGATGATGCCGCCAGACCAAAAACCGCACCAAGCATTGACTCGTTGTGGATGCATTTGCTTCTCTACAGTAAAGTGTGGATTTTCTGAGCCCCAAATCCGACAATTTTGCTTATTGACGTAGCCACCGAAAATCAGAAAAGAAGACGAAGACTCACCACTTTGGAAATAGGTTTTCAATATTTCCCAATTTTGTTGAAGCGTATAGCGTCCCATTTCGTAAATGTCAAACCTTTAAGTAAATTATGAACACATTTGACATGTCATTTGTGTTACCATTCTCACAAAAATAGGTGGTTCAAAAAGCAAACGCTATACTTACTATACTTACTATACTATACCTGCCCTGTAGGTTTCAGCCAACTGTATTCAAGAAGTGTTATGCTAACAAAAAGTCTGATCGAAAATATTCAGAGGTAAGTACGAGTAACAAAACAAAAATTTATCAATACTGAGCTCAGCTAACGCTTGAGTTTATCGATATTCACAGAATAGATCAGCATAAATTATATGTTTTGCTTAAGCATCGGCAAATTGTAATTTTGTTGTATCTCCTCTTTCTTTACAGGTATACGCAAATTTCTACTCACATGCCTTAAGAGTAAAAAATATGGATGAGCTTATAATTATTCACAGCACTGTATTTACTGTATTTGTATGCCTTAAATGTGATGCATTTGAGTCCAGTCCGCTTAATATGAGTCAGCTATCTGTCTCAACTGCTCAACTTTCCCCTACTGAGTTGCAGTATTACCACCAGCTCTGCTTTGCGGTTACTCCTACGCCGTGGCAATAATCTGAGAAATTTCTCACAGTCGCCTTTAATAAATTTATTACGCACAATAAGTATACTGGTATTTTTGGTAAAAAATAGCGCCGTGAATATGAAAATGAAAATAAAGGAAATGAAGGGCATTAATAAAAGTAAATACGTATGAAGGGCAGAACAATGAACATCTAAATTTAGAAAAGGAGTGAAATGAGCAAATCAAATGAAAAGAAAATAAATAAGTCGAATTTCAAGCTACATAAATTAGAAGACAAAAAATATTTTGTATTATTCAGAAAATTTATGGGTATTTTATACTTGCATAGTCATATTCTGATTTAATTAAAAATTCTCTTCTAGAAATTAGAGTAACGAATTCCGAGAGAAAGCAGCAAAGAAAATAAATATAAAAATATATTTAATAAAGTGTATATATAATAAAGCTTACATATACAATATATTTTATTTTATGTTGCTCAATCGTCGTAGAGAATCGGTTTAGGAAATTATGTGATCCGTACATTTTAGGTATATGTATGATGTGTTCAACAGCTCTATGGAAAACACCACAGAGAACATTTTTGTGGAACATTTTACCCCTCTAACTCCTCAATAAAAGGGTATTGTTTGCCCTTTTTACGGAAAAGGGCCCCAAATACATAAGAGAGGCTTATACCGCGTTAAAATGTATTACAAAAACACTGGTCATTAAATTTGACTTTAAGTTTCTTAATACACTTAAGCTAAAAATTTAACTTAAACGCAAAAAATAAATTACGTATATTTTTTGTCCCTTCCAAAAGAATATATTGGCAGCGCCTTTTTGTTTTGTGAAAATTATGATTTTATCATTTATTGTTGTTTTTGTTAGATGATTTTCAGTTGAATAATGCATATCTGGTTTTTATTATGCATTTTTTATATAAAAAATTATTATAATGGCACCTTTAATTTTTGCTAAAATCGATTTTCAGCCATGGCAAAATGTTAAAATGACAACATCTTGGCATCTCGTAGTTCATTATCACGTCAAAAAAATGGCATAGTGAAAATCAGTAGCCAGCAAAACCTGCCGGACACCATTGAATTCTGTCTTAGAGCCGATTAAGGGTTTGATGTTGGCCACACTTTTGCATTTTGTGCAAAGTGCTTTTCATAGTCGAGATTGTAGAGAAAGCGACCTAGATACCGAAGGACATTATTTTGTGCCAGTTTTTTAAATAATTTTCAGAATAGTTTCCATGCATTAAATGTTTCATGATTTGGTTTTGATTTTTGTGATTCAAATACTTTATCAAACAACTATTATTAACTACCATCCGATCCTTGAGCGAACATTAAAAAAAGGACATGGAAAACAATTTTTGTAATGATTTATAAAATCAGATATCTCGAAAACGCTTTAGTTTTCTTATAACCAATGTTAGTTTCTTATAACCAAATCCATTGGAAACTACCTAAAGAGTAATTTCTTAACATATAAACTTGGAGAATAAGTTAATAGCGCTATTATATTTTCTTTTATTTTAAGAGTAATTATTCATTCGATAGAACTCTTTTCGCTCTACAAAACTATGTTTGTTGTGTTTTTGTGATACAATATTTAATTTTTTATTAGTTTTGAGACTTGGAAATAGAAAAAATCAACATTTTCGCTACCTGCTCTTCTCTGCTTTTCATCGAGGTCAAAAAGCTGCCGAAGCGGCTCGGAACATTTGCGAAGTGTATGGAGTAGTTGTCATAGGTGAGTCTATTGCACGGAAATTGCTTTCAAAGTTAAAAATGCCGAATTTGACGTCGATGCCACGTCCCGTAGCGGAAGACTTTCTGAATTCGATGAAGAGCATCCCAAATCCCTTCTGAACGAGAAAGGTAGCCAAACCAGTCGTGTATTGGCAGAAAGACTGAAATGCGATCATAAACCGATTCTCAATCATCTTCATTCAATGGGGCTTACCGAAAAATTGGGGGCCTGTGTGCCTCACGAGCTCAATGAAAAAAAAAAAAAAAAAAAAAAGTCGTCTTCAAATTGCTTCTCAGCATCTCAGCATCCGAATCGTCACGAAAGATGAGAAATGGTGTCTGTACATCAATGTGAAGCAAAGAAAGGAGTAGGTGGCTTCAGCAGATACGCGAAAGCCAAGAGTCAAGCTGGATTTTCACGATATGTGTTTGGTGGAACTGGGAGGGTATGGTGCACTGGGAAATGCTCGAAAAAAATGCCACGGTCAACAAGGAGCTCTACATTGCCCAGCTACATCGCATGAAACAGACTATTCGAGTGAAAAGACCCAATTAACATGGTCAAACCATACTCCTTCACGACAACGCCTTGCACCTTGTTACACAGGTCTTCAAAGCCGCATTCCACGAGCTCGAATGGGAGGTCCTTCAGCATCAGCCGTAATGTTCGGACCCTGCGCTGACCAATTACCACCTTTCCCGCTCCCTGTCAAACCATATGAAGCGAGTTTCCTTCGATAACCAAAGGGTCCTTAAAAACTGGCGCAACAAATTCTATGACACCAGACCAACCGATTTTTGGCGGAAAGGCATCAACAAATTGGTCGAGCGTTGTGATGACTTTTTAAAGAGAGGCACGGCGAATATATAATAGATTCAATTACTGATATAATTATTGTTTTTTCCTTTAAATAAATCTTCAGTCAAAACGCTACGAACTTATTATATATGCATACATAATTGGCGCGTACACCGAGCTCCTCTTCCTATTTGTGGTGTGCGTCTTGATGTTGTTTCACAAATGGAGGGTCGTATGGTTTCAAGTCGACTACGAACGGCAGGAGGAGGTTTTTCATGGCAGAAATACACTCGGAGGCTTGCCATTGCCTTCCGATTGGCGACCGCTATTAGAAAAAACTTTTCCTTCATTTTGGTCTTTCACCGAGATTCGAACCTACGTTCTCTTTGAATTCCGAATGGTAGTCACGCACCAACCCATTCGGCTACGAATTTATTCCCCAACACAATATCCAGAACGACTTTCCTTGTATATGTGCAAACTGGCGGAAAATTAATCATCCAATCTTTTTTTACTTGTTTACTAAATTAATTTGAGTGTCTGCTTGTATGCCGCTGCTATTTAGTTTGCAAGTGCCAAATATGATTGATGTGCGACGTCATTTGCTAAAATTCTTAGTCTTCCTATAAGGTGATATATTTGGCGCCACCTTCTTTTCAGGAGAATTAGTAGGTATGTAAGTCATTTTATCTTTGTTGAGCAATATTCACTTGAATTTGCAGCATTTGTTCGTACGGAATTCCTTCAATTGCATTCCTTTCTGTTGGCAATGCAACCTTAAATAAAAAGCCACCGTCCTTGATTGAGGCATTTGTTTACATATTTATTGTATTGTTGATTTAATTACCGATCTACAGTTTAATTGTTATATCGAGTGAATAGGTAACAGCAGCATTGAACACAGGCTTCGATTTCAATTACATACAAATACAAGCTTACATTTTCAAAAAATATTTATTGCAGCCCGTAGCGAATTTCGCAGAATTATCAATTACTTTGGATTTTCAATAAAGATAATATATAAAAAGTAATTGGTACTCGTATTGCACACCTGTAAATGGTGCATTTTCGCAGGATATCAAAGCAACGTAGTTTTCAAAATTTCGCATATACATATATGTATGCCAGTACGTCGTTTGGAGTAAAGCTGCTTTCCTGTATTGCTTTCGTTAATTTGGTTTATTCAATATTTTTGTAAATACGACAAATTTGTCCATTTCTCTTCTCTCAGCGTCTTCGCGGTGACTTTAGGGTCAGACATATCTTAACACCTCCTTCACACTCTTCATTTGTCACTTGATCTTCCACGAATGACGACCGATCGCTTTCTTCATTATCACAACAGCATTCAGTAGGAGGTGCTCGTTGTTGTCTATGAGGACATGGAATTTCGATTGGGATATCTATCGAAGAGGAGTTTGACTGTACAGGCGGAGCTCTTGGAGAAGGGTATCGTGGCCGTTGTCTGCAGCAAGGCTTGGGCCTAGTCTGTGATTGTGAACGTCCGCCTTCATAGCTGGTTACTTTTAAAGATCCACAATAACACTTCAGTTCATCCTGTCCAGATTTGGTTGACTTAAATCTATCTCTTCTATCTCTTGTATCTCTTGTATCTCTATACGACTCATCTGATTGTCTGCTGCTGCCGCTCTGGCTTCGGCTGCGGCTCTGGCTTTGGCTGCGGTTCTGGCTTCGGTTGCGGCTCTGATATTGCCTTTGATCTCTGCGTCTATCTCTATCTCTACTGCGCCGAGGTCGACTTTTTCCACATCCCATTACTTCGTCCAGCAGCAATGAAAATCCATGGCACGTTCAGCGTTTGTGGTTATGTTTCTGGGAGAAGGAAAACAGCGGAGGTTTTTTACCAAGAAAAATAATTTAAGAATTTTTGAAGTAAATTTTTATTTATGAAAAATAATGAGCAAATGTAAATCTAAACAGATAAGAGGAAAATATATGTATGTGTTATTTTGTTTTGGTTAAACGTCATTTTGCATGATGCAAATGGTATACAAAAAACTGACTAAAAAAATGTAATAAAATAAATGGAATAAGAAAAACTTTATAAAGTGCCGAGATGTTTAAATACTTATAAGAAAAATAAGTTTACTGTACACCCTTGAGTCTAAAGTATTATTTTAATAAAAAAATAAAAAATAAAAAACAAATGAATCGATCATTTGACCTATGCTCCAATGGGATAAACAGAAACCAATGATGACGGAGTGACCAACCGATTTTTGTGTTTTTTTTTTTTAATATTTAAAAAAGTTAACACTTTTGTGTCGAAATTTCAAGCAAATAAGAATAAAGCTGAGGGAGCTATAAAACATTGACTCAAAGAATTTTAGCCCGGGCAGCTTGGTACTAGTGAGGATTTATGCTAAGTACTAGAACGAGGTACTGGATATTGATTTGAAAAATTTTAACTTTGCAACAAAACAGTTGGTCTTCTCGAAACGAAAATTTCGATATATCAAACTCAAAGATCCGACCATAAATGACGAAGATATGATGACATCTACATTCGTTTAAAAAAAATTTTTTTTCTTTCGAATCGCTAAACTTACTTAGCGAAAGTTTTATGATTTTTGGCGAGATTTGGTGGCATAAACTGAGATCTAGTAGGTAAATACGAGAACAAGTACTATGCTAATAATCGAAATTGCCGTTATTGGAGTGAATAAAATCCGAAAGCGTTCGACTAAGCATTAGTGCATCCGCAAAGATTGACTCTGCAGTTTATGCCATGGCGTCATCATCAGACCTTATTTCTTTCGAAATGAGAAAGGAGACACCATTACTGTCTTTGGTTCCCAGTATAAAGCGATGTGAACCTATTTTCTAGAACCAAAGCTCGATAATATCATTACATCCGAGTTGTGATTCCAACAAGATGGCGCTACATGCCATAAAACCGACGCAACGCTCGAAGTTGTGAAGTAGAAATTTGACATAATATGTAGGGTAAAACTTTTTTTCTTAGATACATACCTGTTTTGGAACTGGCACATCTGTTGAATGCACCTCAGTTATTCTGTTATAAATTTGCTTATAGTTTTAGTCAACGTCATCAACAACAAACAGATAGAGTTTGGGCTATACCCATGATCTCCATTTGACAGCCACATGAAACGTGCTGTTTCATCGCCACGAGAAGAACTTCTACCACGAGTACTACTTTCTCTAGAACAAAGACTGTTTTGATTGTGATTGTCTCTATAGCATGTTCGATTCGACACTCTTTCCTTTTTTGATAGCGGTATGAAAACACTTTAAACCCCCACTTTATATGAACTTGAAGCAGCTCGCACGCAATTTCAAACACTAAAACGGTCATTTGGCACACAGAGAAGCCACAAAACAGCGGTGCATATACCAGTGGCAGACACGATGGGATAGTGCCGGTAGACAAGCGCCTCATCCCCGAATTTGAAGCCTGGCTAAAGAGAAAGCACGGTGAAGCAGACTCCGCTTCAGAAGTCTTATGGCTAAACTGGAAGATAGTCTCGGCTGCAGCGTCACGCCCGAGAACCTAGTGCCATTGATGTTGATGAGCCAGAAAACATGGAACAAAGTACAACACATGGCTACTGAAATAATGCAACAATTTCGGTACAGCGAGCAGACCAGGTGGATGCTCGAGCGCCAATAAGTTCATAAACCAGCAAACCAGGTAAATTGACGATACCACTCTTACAAACTAACTTTTCTATGATATGGACAGCTACATAGTGGGAGGAAGCATACAGATTTGACAGGGGTGGCTCTTCTGAAATGATTTACAGTGGGCGGTAACGGGGACTTATTGCACCAGGACAGTAACTGACGTTGAGTGTAATACTCAAACCGCCTCCCGACGAAATACTTGAAGTTAGTACCGAGGGGTTGTTTGCACTTTTTGAATAAATTCTGCATCTCGGCTAGTTTCAGTATTTTTTGCGCCGCCAGATGTTTCCAATCCATAGCGAATCTTGTGAACGAATGAACGGGTGCACTTAGGAAAATTAGAGATTTCTCAATCGGTGTGATTTGATATAGTAAGTGCATGTCTTCTTAATTTTTTGTGTTAAGTTGTAGTCCTTCATGTCTTAACTGAAAAAGAGCAAAAACAAAAATATTGCCTTCGGGAAGTGGTTATACATTTTGAAATTAACGGCAGCCATGGTTTTGCTTGATTTACGAAAGAATTACTGTTGTTCAACTGTTTAAGGAGGAAATAAGAAATTCACATTTTTAACATTTACACAATTTTTATTGTTACAAAACACTACAAATGACAGGTCTACATAGTCAATAATAAACATTTTGATGTGCCGAGAAGAAAATTTGAATATATTTATACAATATTTTTCAAGCCTGCCCAAAAATATGCTACACAAAATTAAGCGGAAAGTCAGTTATTCCTCACTTTCTTCACATAGCTCATGCCCATATTTGCTATCGCATATTTTTAAGCAGTACCTTCTTTCACTCTAGCACTGACATGATCTCAGATAGTAAAACAGGCCATTACCATTACAACTTACACCTCTACTGACACTCATCTGTCTAGTTATCAAATTTTCAATTAGGGAATTGAGCCAGGTGTTGTACAACTACTGGAAGGTGTACACCAATATGGGATTGGTTGACAGCAACAGGGACACTCTGGTCCAAAGCATGTCGGTGGTTCGAAGCAATGAGGCGGTGGTGAGAAACAACACGATGGTGATGGGTAGCTGCATAATGTTGGCGGAAAACTGGGAGTTGGTGGCCGCGGTTCTTCACAGCAACTCATCGTAGCTGACTCTGAGCATAACTCACAGAAAGATTGCGGAAAACAGCGTGGCAGTGGATTGCAACAGCAGCATTTATTTTGTGTTTGTGTGTCCTTCGTTTGTTCTTGTAGCCGTTTTTGTAGTGCTATTTGTTGTTCAGCGCGGCGTTGTTTAGCGTTAGCTCCTCCATCCACATCTAGACGCCATTGGTTAGAGTTCGTATATGGGTCATCGCTGAATTTGCAGCGTTTTGTTAATGGTACACCTGTTTTTTTCTTGCGATGTCGTTCTGTTTGGTAGTTATCTTTAACTCGTTGCTTTCTTCTTGTGATTTTTACTTCCGCTACCAAAGCGTCCGACTTTCTTTCGCCTTTTTTCCTCTCGCTACTACGTCTGCTCTTATCCTCTGCTGATCGATCATTTCTATAGTTACTGAAACCGTTGCGACCTCCTTCCCTTGATTTTTTTCGTGATCTCTTGCGATTTTGTAACTTTTCTTCATTGGCCTCTGCTTCTGATATAGATTGTTCGTCGCCCTCTATAGCTCCAATTTGTTGTGATTGTAATCCTCGTTTTCGTACAGAAATATCTTTTCCTTCCGTGCTTACTAGTGGCGTTCTCTTTTGTCTAGGCTGTATCGCGAATCGTCTATATCGCGAATCGTCTTCTATACTTCTGCGGGGTCGTCGTTTGTTTTCAGCTTCTGTTTTTTTTTTTACTTGTACCTTTATATCCGTCGTTGAAAATTGTTCACTTTGTGGTTGCTCTCTATTTGGGTGCGGTTGAGGTCTATTTTGCATATTTTTTGTGGATGATATTCCTCGTTCTTCGCTTATTGATTCCTCTTCTGACCGGGTTTCCAGATTTGTTTTATTTACCAATACTTCACTTTCGTCCATGATTTCTCTTAGTTTTCTTTTTTCTTTACAATCGCAGCATAAACAACCTTTAGTATGAATTTGCCTTCGGTTGATGTTTCTTACATTTTGCTGTTCTTCTACTGAATGACGTCTTGGTTTTGTTTTATTGTGTTGATTATACATTCCGAACGATCGGTGCCCTCTTTGTTGATCAGCGACCGAATCTCTCAGCACTGGTTTGGTCCACACTTCTTGTACTTCTAATTTTATATCCTCTATGGAGATTTCTTCCCTTTCGGATTGCTCTTCAGTACTTTGTTCTTCATCCGAATAATATAACCTTGTATTGTTGTTTCTCGTACTTCGCGGTTCTTCTACTGAATGACTTCGTGGTCTTCTTTTATTTTCTTGAATTTGCCTTCTAAGTGGATGGTGTTCTCGTTTTGAAGCAACGGGCAAATCCCTCTCCATTTTGTCAGTCCACACTTCTTGTGCATCTAATTTTATATCCTCTACGGAGACTTCTTCTACTTCAGATTGCTCTTCAGTAATTTTGTTTTTCTTACAATTACAGCATCTGCAACCTTTCGCATGTTCTTGTACTTCCAATTCTATATCCTCTACGGAGGTTTCACCCATTTCGGATTGCTCTTCAGCACTTTGTTCTTGTTCCGCGTAAGGTTGTCTGCTGAAGTTGCTTCTAACAATTTGCCGTTCTTCTACTGGTCTTGTTTTATTGCTCTTGATTTTGTCTCCGGAGGTGTTGGTGTCCACTTTGTGGAGCAACGGGCGAATCTCTCTCCTTTTTTCCTGTGCGCACGTCTTGTAGTTCTAATTCTATATCCTCTGAGGAGATTTCTTCCCGTTCGGATTGCTCTTCAGCACTTTGTTCTTGTTCCGCATATGGTTTTCCTCTGACGTTGTTCCTTATATTTTGCGTTTCTTCTACTGAATGACTTCTGGGTTTTGTCCGCACTTCTTGTACCTCTAATTTTATATCCGCTATGGAGATTTCTTCCATTTCAGATTGCTCTTCAGCATTTTGTTCTTGTTCCGCATGTGATTTTCCTTTGTCGTTGTTTCTCATATTTTGCGTTTCTTCTACTGAGTGACTTCTTGGTTTTGTTTTATTGCATTGATTTTTCCTCTGGAGCTGTTGGTGTCCACTTTGTAAAGAAACGGCTGAATCACCAGGCATTTTTTCGGTCCACTCTTTTTGTACATCTAATTCTATTTCCTCTACGGAGATTTCTTCTACTTCGGATTCCTCTTCAGCAATTTTGTTTTTCTTACAATCACAGCATCTGCAACCTCTTGCATGTTCTTGTACTTCTAATTCCATATCCTCTATGGAGATTTCTTCCCTTTCGGATTGTTCTTCAGAGCTTTGTTCTTGTTCCGTATAAGATTGTCTTCTGATATTGTTTCTCATATTTTTCCTTTCGTCCACTGAATGACTTCGTGGTCTTCTTTTATTTTCATGGGTTTGTCTTCTGGGTGGTTGGTGTCCTCTTTTTAAAGCAACGGGTGGATCTCTCTTCAGTTTTTCAGTCCGCACTTCTTGTAGTTCTAATTCTATATTCTCTATGGAGATTTCTTCCCGTTCGGATGGATCTTCAGCACTTTGTTCTTGTTCCGCGTAAGGTTGTCTTCTGAAGTTGCTTCTAACAATTTGTCGTTCTTCTATTAAATGACTTCTTGGTCTTGTTTTATTGTCTTGATTTTGCCTCCGGGGCTGTTGGTGTCCACTTTGTAGAGCAACGGCTGAATCTCCCTTCATTTTTTCGGACCTCACTTTTTGTACTTCTAATTCTATGTCCTCTATGGAGAGATCTTCTACTTCGGATTCCTCTTCAGCAGTTTTGTTTTTCTCACAATCACAGCATCTGCAACCTTTTGCATGTTCTTGTACTTCTAATTCCATATCCTCTATGGAGATTTCTTCGCTTTCGGATTGCTCGTCAGCACTTTGTTCTTGCTCTGCATAAGGTTGTCTTCTGACGTTGTTTCCCATATTTTGCGGTTGTTCTATTAAATGACGTTTTGGTTTTGTTTTATTGTCTTGGCTTTTTATCCGTTGCTGATAGTGTCTACTTCGTGGAGCAGCGGCCGAATCTCTCTCCAATTTTTTGGTCCGTACTTTTTGTACTTCTAATTCTATATCCTCGACGGAGGTTTCTCCCATTTCGGTTTGCTCTTCAGTACTTTGTTCTTCATCCGAATAATATAACCTTGTGTTCTTGTTTCTCATACTTTGCATTTCTTCTACGGAATGACTTCGGGGTCTTCTTTTGTTTTCTTGGGTTTGTCTTCTGAGTGGTTGGTGTTCTCTTTTTGAAGCAACGGGCGAATATCTTTCCATTTTTGCGCTCCGCACTTTTTGTACTTCTATATCCTCTACGGAGATTTCTTCCATTTCGGATTGTTCTTCAGCATTTTGTTCTAGTTCCGCACAATATTGTCTTCTGATATTGTTTCTCGTAACTTGCGGTTCTTCTACTGAATGAATTCTTTGTCTTGTTTGATTTTGCCTCCGGATCTGTTGGTGTCTACTTTGTGGAAGTTGTATTTCTTTTTTCATTTGCTCTTTTTCCCAATGATTTGTTTCTGTTAAAAACTTGCTACTCTTTACTTGACTTCTGTTGCGTTGCGCGCAGTCCCACATTCGGTGCATTTCTTCTCTGAGATCTGGTTTTACTGTTCCTTGTTGTTGCCAATTATATCCCGCTGAAATGTGGCAATTGCATGTGCCGCGTCTGTGCCGATTCCTCTCTCTATCTTGCGCATTTTGGCGCTGCATGGAACAGTATTCTGTTATGGCCCTTGCTATTGCTTCGGCATCTGACAGTTCTCTCATGCGCCTATTACAAGTGCTACAAGAACACACTGCGCTATGTGAACTGATATCTTGGAGCTCATTTCTGGGTTCCACCCCGTATGTCCTCCCTGCTGTTGTTTTTGCACAGTTGCTGTGTTTCTCAGACCCATGAGATCGATTTAATTTCGCTGGTATTTCGCTTGCCTTTGGTCTCGCCTTGCCTTCAAATTCTCTCTGTGTCTCATCCAGTGGTTGTTTGAAGGTCAGAGACCGGGTATTATTAGAGGCACTTAGATCACTTAATTTTCTCTGTGGCCTCGCACCTTTGGCGTTGCGACAAAGGCAGTGCAAATCATTATTGTTTTTCATGCTGTAGCTGCTATGTTGGCTATGAATAGCTGTGTTCTCTTTATTTTTTCCATTTCTGCGATTTTTCGTACCTATTATGGCATTTAGTGTTGCTGCATCTTGCAACTCAACGCTAGGGCATTGCCCTGAATTCAAACGACTTTTTTTTGCTCCCATCGCTTTGAGGAGTGAGGCTTAGTATCAATGCTCTTGGACCGTAAACCAATCAGTTCATTAGTGATGCGTTGGAAGGCAATGCTTTGGGAGATTTTTTTTTAAATTAGAAGAATTTTTATAAAAAATGTACACAACACAATTTTGCAGACAACAGAACAAAATACATTTTTGAAAAATATAAATTAAAACATTGACATTTTTATAAAAATTTGCTTCTGATGTGACGTAAAAGTATTTTAAAATTTGAAGGTAAATCAGATTATTAAAAGTATTATTTATGAGCTCTTATGAGTTTTCTTAAATATTCACTTAGAAGCTTAAAGGAGTGTTTTGAATCATTTATGGATTATTTACAAATATTTGAGTTGCCTATAAAGCAATAGGTTTTCTTGATGCTACCTCCAAAATTTGAGCAATTTATGTGAGGCCTGAGGCCTCCTACAAAAAATAGTTTAAATTGTTTAAGTAAATCACAAGTTATAATTTTTTGAACATTTATGAAAGAAGATTGAAGGAAAAGATGAAATGATATCCATCTGTAAACATTTTATACCAAATTAATTGAAAAGTGCATTTTTCCATTGGGAATTCTACGATAATTTTGAAAACGATGGCCTCTCGTCTAAATGAGCGATACAAGTTCTTGGACATGGTCGTAAATTTTTCCGAAAATTGGTTTATATGTAGGTTTGAGTATAAAAGGAAATACACTCAAAAGATTTAGAAAAATTTTGTTATGATATTATAATTTTGAGATTTGTTTAATGCTGAAAATTTTTGTAAAGATTTCTTCAATGTAAAATATTTGAAATTCTTTTTAACATTTTATACTTTTTTTCCAGCACGAAATAACTTCTGGAAAAAAAATTCCTCCAGGACGAAATTACTTTTTGAAATAACAAATTTTTCTTATATTTATTTTTTTTTAATTTTATTTACTTTTTTTCAAAATTGTTGCGGAAATATTTTTTGTTCATCATTTTTGAACAACCACCCCCTAAACATTTTTTTTTCTTATTGTATTTTTTTCTTATTTTTTAAAATCAATAAAATAAATAAAAAATAAAAATAGCTGTTTCAGTCAGATTCCAATAACTTCACGAAATACTGCAAGTCATTGAAGAATACCGTGCCTCTGCTTACTAATGTATCTACGTAGTAACGCTTCGATCGACTTGCACACGTATGTATGTAATATACGAGTACGAATGCTAGCACTTTGCTGGATTAGTATCATATACTGTGGGCAAAGAGTAAGGTGCATTTATTTGTCAAACTTCGCGGGATTACAATTTCGCTCTAGTTATTTTTTTCATGAGTTGGCAGCACTGTTAATAACATCTGGAACAACTTTCATGTGAATGTCATTATCAGTAATATATTTACGCTTGTATTTACCAAACAACCAAGAGTGCATTTTTACAATGTCTGATTTGATTGAGCAGAGAAGTGCCATCAAATTTTGTTTGCGGAATGAAATTTCGCCTGCGGAAACGTTTAGCATGTTGCAGAAGGCATGTGGTGATTCGACCATGTCGCAGAAAAATGTTTATAAGTGGTACAAAGACTTCAAAGAGGGTCGAGAACGTGTCGATAACTTGGAGCGCTCCGGACGTCCATCGACGTCAACAGATGACCAACACGTCAATAAAGTGAAGGAGTTAGTGCTCAAAAATCGTCGGTTGACTGTTAAAGACCGTACTGATATGATCGGAATATCAGAAGGATCTGTGAAAACCATTTTGAAAGACCATTAGGGCCTACGAAAAGTCAAATCTCGTTTGGTACCGAAAACTCTCAATTTCTTGGAAAAAAGTCGTCGCGTTGATGTGTGTGAAACAATGCTTTCAGACTATCAGGACAAGCTCAAATGCATCAATACGGGAGATGAGACTTGGATTTATGCTTACGACCCTAAAACAACCGACCAATCAAACGAATATTGTGCTAAAGGCGAGGCCAGACCGAAAAGAGCACGTCAAAGTCGTTCCAAAACAAAGGTCATAATGACAGTTTTTTCCGATTTTCGTGGTGTGGCGCACTATGAATTCCTTCCACCTGGCCAAACTGTTAATAAGGAATATTATTTAAGCGTTATACGTCGTTTACGTGAAGCAATTCGTCTAAAAAGACCAGAATTATGGGCCAACAACTCTTGGTTTTTGCATCACGATAATGCACCGTCTCACACTGCACTCGTTCTTCGTGACCATTTCGCTAAAAAATTCCACGCATATCGTTCCGCAACCGCCGTATTCGCCTGATTTGGCTCCGTGTGACTTCTGGCTATTTCCAAAACTGAAGAGACTACTCCGGGGAACGCGCTTCGAGTCGATTGAGGAGATAAAAGCTGAATCGAAGAAGGTGCTGATGGCTATCCCGGAAATGGACTATTTGGCATGTTTCGGAGATTGGAAAAATCGTTGGCGTAAGTGTATTTCATCGAGAGAGGATTATTTTGAAGGGGATGAAATTGATTTACAAGAATAAATAAAGATTTTTCATTTTACAATCAAATTCACCTTACTTTCTGTCCACAGAGTACGTTGCATTGATCTTTCACTGGTTCGCTGTACGAATTCGACTATATGCAACTTTCAGGAAGTACGCAGTATAGTCTCAGATATTAATGAAAAGTATTTTTCCCTAATTTTACCCTAGATTACATCCCTTATTGAGTGTTTGGCCGAACTCCTGATCATATTTGTGCTGTGTGTCTTGGCGCTTTTCCACGAATGGAGAGACCTACAGTTGTATGCAGACTTCGAGCGGCAAATGGTTTTTTATGAGGAGATTTTTCATGGCAGAAATATACTCGGAGGCTTGCCATTGTCGGCCGAAAGGCAACAGTGATATAAATCACTTTTTTATGAGCCGGTGTTTCATGCTCGGATATTCAAGCCTGCGTACTTTCGAATTGTAGTCACACACCAACTCATTATGGCGGCCACTCCTTTTCTTTGGCGCTTGAAGGGCTACAGTACGTTTTATGTATATAGAGTTTGTTTCTATCGAGACAAGGCCAACATATTTAAATATAAAAAAGCTCTGTTATCGAGAAAAAAAAGTTGCATTGCGTTTGAAATATGAAAACTAAAGTAAATTCTGGTCAATCTTCGACTGTAAGCTTATCAGTTGAACAGTTCATCTGTTCTTTTCATATTATATTAGATACTAGCCTCGCCAATACTGGACCAACTTAATAGACTGCTGTGGCTCAGTCGTTCATCAAAATTGCATAAACTAATATCCTGAAAAACTCGTTTTTTTTATCTGTAATAAACTCCTTACATTGTTTTTTCATGGGCATACAAGTTGTAAGTCTTATCGCAAAGAGGTTGCTCCGTTAGTTGAGAAATATTTTTTATTTAGCCGATAAGAGTTAATTTTTTCGATTGCTTCATAACTTTTATATAAGAGAAATAGTTTTTCCATTCTCAATAAGAGTTATTTCCCATTTTTTGTTTTTTACGTTGCCTGATTACTAATAAGTAAGAGTTCTCATTAGCAACAATTATCAAGACCACAACGGGGAAAATACAGGGCCCGCCATCTATTGTTACGGATTTGAACTAGGTATCATTTGAAGAATGGTAACACTTAGCTGTCATCTGATTTGACAGAAAATTAGTTTTATTCTTCCGCTGAACGAAAATGGTTGTGTATACGCTCAAAGAACGCTGGGAAATATTGCGACAGTTTGGAAAAATATTGAGTAGTTTCTTTTTATAGCATTTTTAATTCCGTAAAGTTATATGGCGGACCCTTTATAACTCATCTCATGAAACAGTTTTCACTCTTTCGTTAAATTTTATGGGCCCTGATTTTCAATTAATGATTCATGATTATTAAATTAATAAAAAGAAAATGATGCTTGATCAGCTTTTTTCGCGAAGCCTTTATACCAACTGCATGCGCAATTTTATGAACATTTTTTTCCAATTATAATTAAGTACATAAATAGCTAAAAAAGTAAGCAATATTTTTTAATGTGTCAAAAAACGCATTAAAAAAATCAAATCGAACAAAAAATTTAAATCGAAAAAAATATTTGGTTTTAAATTTTAAGTTTTCGAAAATTGTGTTCCTTTTTTTATATTGCTATACAACAGTGTTTTTGAAAAAAAAGTTCATTAAGAAAAATTTTAAGTTTTCAAAAAAAATTGTTTTTCAAAAATTTTTTATCAACTGAATTTTGTGCGTTAAGACACATCTGCACTTTTATGCATTAAAAAAAAGAATCAAATTGAAAAAACATTAAATTGAAAAAATTGGGTTTTTGAAATTTATTATAAATTTTCGAAAATTATGTTCCTTTTTTAACTTGTATATTTGTGTGTCTTTGAAAAAAATTCATTAAGAAAAAATGTAAGTTTTCAAAACAATATGTTTTTCAAATATTGTTTATCAAATGAGTTTTGTGCGTTATGACATCAATTCGTACTCCCTTTCGGAATGTTAATTGGCTAATTTCAAGTCAAAATCAATTGTGAGTCTGCCGACTTGAAAACTGCAGTTTCGAGAAAAAAGAGTTTAAAGTTATCAGTACAATACGTATCACACTGAAAATGGCTGAACCAAAATGCGAAAAAGAAGCATTTATACGCTTTTTTCACTTGAACGCTTTATTTGTAGTCAAAGCTAATTTTCTCAAATTTCCTCATGGATAAACAATGTTTTTAAAATTTTAGCAATGTAAATTTTATTGTCCGGGTAAACACACTTAAATTTATTTCATCCTATATTTTCAAGTAAATTTAACCCATACAATTCGCCTGTTCTTCGTTCCACACTCCTTCGTTACATCACTGCGCGCAGACTTCAAATTTGTACAATTAATTTCAACAAATTTAAAACTATGTAAATGCCTGTCATTTGAAGCTTTTGTTGTAATGCTACTTTTATCCTCCTTCCGCTTCATTTTTTTGTTTATTTGTGCTTCTTCAGACCACTTGAAGGATGAGCAGCAGAAGCAGTAAACGCGGGAAGATAAAATTTGGGCAGCCTAAATGCACAAACTTTTTAATTTAAATCGAATTTTAAATCGTCTTCCAGCTGCACCCAAAGGCGGACGAAGTAAGCTTTCTCGCCGGATAATAAAATGTTTTTCGGCAATTTTATCGCTATTCAAGAAAAACTTATTTGTCTTACATTGAGTACATCAAAAATGTAAATAAACGCAGAGACACATAAATAAACACCATAAACGATTTTAAAAACTCAACCTTAAATAGACAAGTGAGTTACGGATACACTGAGAGACAGTGACACCACTGGCAAGCGCATGAAAAAAGAATTAGATACTCTTAAAAAATTAATCTTAAATGAAAAAAATTAATAATAGAAATAGCGATAGTGGCGAAAATATTTGATTTTTTCGTATTTGTTTTAGCTTATCTATATTAGCACGAAAGCATTTTGGTGAATGTCTTCAGACCTGCATTGTTTCTTCGATTTTCAAATATGAGGTGCCGAATTAAAGAACTTGACCTAAGAGTATGAAACACAAGTTTATTTTTGGATGTTAGAGCTGAATTTAGCGGTACAACATTATTTGAAATTTGCTGAAATGTTAATGAAAAACTCATGTCGTTTGGCACACAGATCGCTTATAAGTCTGAATAAAATTTGGAATATATTTTAGGTTTTAAAGGAGTCATCAGTGAATTTGAATACAAATGTTTCACAATATGGGTATCAAACGGAAAAGGCTTAAGAAGATTTTGGTTTAAATACATGGAAAATTTTGCCACTTATTTTAAAAATAAAATTTTAATAAATTATACCCAAGTTATGTGAAACATTTTCCAAAATATACTCGGAGGCTCGCCATTGCCTGTTGAGAGGCGACGGCATTAGGGAAACCTTTTTCTTCATTTTGGTGTTTCACGAAGTAACGCACCAGCCCATTCGGCTACGGTGACCGCCCTGGCTATTGGTCAGACTAAATGGCAGTCAAGGTGTCTCATATAATTCAATACTACATTCGACCTTGTTCTATGTATATCTGCTAGAATTCTCGGGCTGATCCTTTTCCACTATTTGTTACACCAAACCGAAATTAAATGGGTACTGAACAATTGACTTTGGCACCACAATTACCATCGTCAGCTTTTATTTGATTTTCTCGTTGCCTCGTAGGCCCTGGCAGCCACGCTTCCATGAAGTTCTTAATTCAGTGCTATCGAACTGAGCTGCAGTATGAGCTTTGTCAATGTAGAATTAAATTTAAATGTGACAATTTCATAACTAATTCTATCTATAAGTTCTATCTTTGCCTAAGAAGACGTAGAGTACACGAATAGGGAATGCCCTTGTAGCTTGAAACAGACATGATGGTCTTACACCAGCTCTAAGACGTCTATGGCTCTAAGACACCTGAAGCCTATCTTCGGTGTATTTTTCATAAAGCCAGGATTAATCGAAGTCGTTATATTGATGCTTGGAAGAAAGTAGATTTTCCTACGAATTTCGTTTTCTTCAATTATAAACTCCGAAGTTATTCAAGCGAGCCCTGGAAAGAGGCAACTCCATTTTCATCATCTTCAGTGTATTTCAAATGGCTGCACTCTGCGAAGTATTCTTTCCATGAATATTTGGAATCAGCAAAAGTATGTATTATCTTTCAGTGAAATAGAAAATATATCATCAATTTCCTTGAAATTTAAATTTTCAAAAAATGTGATGAGAATTAAACTTCCATACTTTTATACGTATTTAAAATTTGTGTGAGTATTAATGAGGACCTGGAGACTCGCTCTTTCTCTTTTATTCCTAACTATATAATAGAATATACAAACCAAATGAACAAATTAAGTCCACATCTGGTTACATTTTAGGTTTCGATTTTATCATACAATTTACAGGGTCCTTCAAGTTCGACTTTATTCTTTACCACAGTTCGATGGCGTATTTTTCGATAACTTACAAATTAGTAGATTGAACTCAGTTTCGCTCACGAGCCGTATACAAATAATTAAAAATAGTGAATTTGTAAAATTCTACGATTCTCAAAACACAGAATAATTCCGGTCTTTATACAACCCTGCAACAATAAGTTTTACACACAAAAAATCAGTATACTTGCTAAGCTAGAGATCAAATGTATTAAAAGTGATAACGTAGTTTTTCTCTCTGACGTCAGATTTATTTTTTTAAGGACTTTGAGGTTTCAAGGATACGAATAATTCAAAACCTATTTAGAAAATTCAGTGCAATGTAAAGTAATATAATTGAAATATAAAACTTTCTGTGATTAAAAAAAAATTGTTTTTGTTTTTACTTGTTATTGAAAAAGTCCTTCTGAAATTGAGTCCCAATCCGCCTAAGTGTAATTCTAGAAAACGGCGGACAGATACAGAGAAAATGCTCTGCAGTATCATCATTCACACGACAAGATAGGCATGACAGTGATTGTCATGGTAGCCATATGCTGACCCCAGCCGTTGTGCGCTGTGATTACACCTACCAGTACGCTCTGGTCCTTTCTACTAAGTTTTAGAGAAAGGTCGCTAATTTCGAGTTTGGTTCTTTCACAAAGCACTTAGATGCTCTGTAGGAGCCCAACTCAGACCAACGCGTTCTATGGGTAGATCCCATGAAGTCGTCAATCCATAGTTGAATCGATGCGGCATTGGCACCTAAAAAGGGTTCAGGGCTTAGTGGTATGATTGCATAGTCTTCATTAGAAAGTTTTTAGCCAACTCGTTCCCTGTAATACCGCAGTGTCGAAGCACCCAAATAAGACAAACTTTGTTGTGCTTTGCAACACCCTTCTGTTTTGTCTTATATTCACCGACTAATTTTGAAGACCAGCGTGGGTTAGTTTTGCAGTTTTTCGTTAGTCTAATCTTAATATGTATAATTCACGCTACAATAAAAACATTATACTTTAAAGTTTCAACCTTTATATAGAGTTAAAAAAATTCATAAAATTTGTAACCAAATTTTGAACCTAGAATTAAAAAATATATTTTTTGGTACGCAGTTTTATAGCTCATTTAATTCAAATGTGACAAAGGGAAAATTTAAAGTTGCTCGAAACTCAACAGAAATATGTAGTAAGTTGAAAAATTATTAAAAATCCACGTCAATTTTCAGCAATTTAATGCCAGTTCTGCAATAGAATTAAATGAGCTAAGAAATAGCATACCACAAAAAATTTCAAAATTTTGAATAAAAAAAAATTGTTGGTTTTTGAAATTTTGGATTAATTTTTTTATGAAATAAAATGATACTGAGTGATGGAAATATTTATTTTGACTTTGACACATTGCATTGCTTGTCTGTTTGTGTACTGCAGCTGACTAATTCACAAGTATTTACAAAAACATAAATGTTCCGATAGTGTGATTAATTTTGTGCCACCGTGTATTATATTACTCAAATCTATATTTTCATACAAAGTTACCAAAACGATGCAGCATGCAAAAAATTCGGAAATAATGTAAAAAAATTGGTGTGAAAAAACTTTTTTGATCGACTGTATGTTAATAAAAATATTACATAAAGAATTCCTATTAAGCTATGTGTTAAATTTGAATATAAAAAAATATGCTGTAAATTTCAAAACCAATATATTTGTACTGGGAAATCCATGTATTTGTAACGATGTTACTTTATTGCCCAGTAATTTTTGCATTCCTACTTCTATGAACCAATTGAAATGGCATATATTGCACGGACCGCAAGGAAAAAAGTTGCCGAGCGTATTTTCGCAATATTACCCCTTTTCCTATTAGAGTATCATAAGGCAATTAGCAAATTCCAAATACTTTTACATTAGGATGGTCATAATTTGTATGGAAAAAATATATTAAGTTTTTTCCGGAACACGCTCTAGAAACTTAAGATTATCAAAAAAAAGTACTCCCATAATAAAAACATATGGGGTAAAATAAAGATGGTAAATTATTTCTCACTATTCATATTGCGATTGGGAAGCATACTTTTACCTTTTTAAAAGTATTTTTATTTTTTTCAATGTAATTTTCAAGAGCTTTTCTACTAATTTAACGCTGATGTACTTAGAATATTTTTAGAGAGCTGGTTAAAGGCTTTTTCAAATGTATTCTTTCTTGTGCACGATTCTAGCAGCGTCGCATGAAAAGATTAGGAACTTAAAAACTAGTATTTACAATTATAATTAAATTTATTTGCAACACTTATGGATATTTGGGCAATTCCAAGTCACAATTAGACATATTTAATTAAAAAATACAGCATCTAGTGTCTAACAAATCATCAAAATGAACAAATATGCAAACTAATACAATCAGAGAAGGTAGGTAAACGAAGATTAAAACGATTAGTGATAATATAAAAAAACAATAAAAATATAAAAAATTTATAGAAAATAATGTAATGTAAAAACTTGAATTTAATCTGGAGCAAAATTTATTGCTTATCTAAAATTGGTTAGAGAACAGAAAATCACAATACTACTTGACATATTAATGACTTATGTTGAAATTTCATAGATTGTTATTTAAAAATGGAAATAAAAAACACAAATGTTCAGGAAATGAGTACATAAGCTCTGTGAAAAATCCCGTTCTAGTGAATACTATCATAAAATGGTAATGTACAGGTATACATACGTATTTGTTGCATGAGTAGCTCATTTCTATTGATTCGTTGATGCGCTTCGACTTTCAAAATGCTTTAAATTGGTTGTGTATCTCACGATTTTGACCACCAAACGAGTTTTGAAAATATGGAGGTCTAGTACATTCACTACAATGTGCTTTGGAAAATAAAAAAGTCGTAACTAACTTTCTTGCTTTAGCCGTTAGGGGTAGTCAGAGACCCGAAAAAATTATGATTTTTATACATTTTTTTCCTGCGATCAATTGTATATCACTTCAACTTGACTTCAGCAAAATTTCAAAAACAAAAATTAATAATTGTAAAAGTTATCGCTGTTTGTGTGGGGCCATTTCTCCAGAAGTCACTTGCGGTGATCATCACAAGCCCTTCGAGATTCATCTGAAATGATCGGACAAGAGAAATTAGTTCTATTAATAGATAATATTGTGTCGGATCGAAGCGTTTTTCAAAATGAGCAATATGGCGGCCTCTGAAAATATTTTTCAGATTTTCGTGGAAAAAAAAACAATAATTGAATGTTTAAAAAGAATCGACATTTTTGAAAAAAAAACTCTTTTTTATGCTTTTTAAAACTAGTATACATTTTATTGAAATCTACCAAGCGGTTTTTAAATTACAGTGATCACCAGTTCAAAAAGCAAAGTTTTGAGAAAAACGCATTTAAAGTTTTGCTACTTGCTCTCAAACGCTCCGGAGGTCCCTAGCGCCCTTTGTTAATTGTGGAATATCTTAAAAAGTATTTGTCGGATTCACTTCATATTTTTAAGATATTATACTTATAAAAAATGCAAAATAAAATCCAATTTTTTTGAAAATTCTGATTACCCCTAACCCCTTAACGAAAATACTAATTTTTCGAACTTCAGACTCAATTTGGAACCTCTAAATCTTATTGGATTGGTTTAATATTTTAAAACCTCATATTTTTAGAGCATGCCTCGAACAATATAATAATATGAATATCAATTCCGAAGTAGCTTCCACCCTAATATATATACAATAATATACAACTTCTGTATTGCTCATACCCAATGCGCCGTGTAATTTTCGACATATCATTTTCATTTGCCCAGTTCAATTGAAATGTTATTAATCCCACAATTGGCACAATTAAATAAGGTAAAATAAAAATGTGTGCATACTATGTGTTAGCATTTATTGCTCTTAAACATCTGTAATCATAAAATTAGTTGCATAATTTAATTGAAAGCAAAACAATATCGCTCATACGCCCAGTGCAACGCAATGGCTTCACAATACAATGTAGAGGCGGAAGCTAATATGGATGTGCAGCTAAGTAGAGTTGCATATTGCGTACCAGACTTTTAGATACGTGACTGTGGTGGCTCTGACTATAAACACGTACGCACATACATATACACATTCACGCATGCATACAAAGTAATGTGCCTATGCTTGCCACTTTGCATGGCGTACTCGTGGTAGACGCGTAAATAATGTTGACATTTAATATGATAGGAGTATAAATAATTTTTAAATTAAATATCAGCACATTGTTAAGCATTTTGTTGTTGTTGCGGTTGTTGTTGGTGCACATGCGGCGGATATGGGGCGTAAAACATGCGTTGAACGGAAGCAGGATGCGGAAATAACGCCATAAATTTAGTTGCAAATGCCGACAAAATAATAACCTAAAACACAACACAACAACATTTACTTGTAAATTAACATTGAAAGTCACTAGTATATTTTGTGAACAGTGTACGCAAATAATAATACTATCGTTGGTGCTACGCATAGACGTATGTACATATGTAAGCTTAATTGTCCTATCACGGCATGCTGACCGACCATGCCATTAGCTAGCATTTTATTGTGGCGGCAGTGTTGAAAGCAAAAAATCAACAATGGGACGCATTATAAAAATATTTAGTACAAGCACGTAGGCAAGAGAGCAATGTACATACATACATGCAAACGTACATATGATGCAAATAAGGTCTTGCAGTAGGTGCTGGTTAGTAACACAGGTTTACAAATAATGAGGGATTTTTTCTATCAGGCCATTCTATGTAATTCCTATGTAAAATAGGTCGCTGAATGCGATA
>JAYXIM010003657.1:0-14415 GCA_037575425.1 Anastrepha fraterculus
GACATGACTTAGAAGTTTCAACATAATTTCTGGCAAAACCTAAATAATTATTTATTGTACGTGCACATGAATATAAGCAAATGGTGAGCATGAAGCAGAGATGCATAATTCTGACTTAACGTGTTGTCATTATGGGCATTTTGCACTTGGTTTTAAAAATACAAAAAAATAAATGTTTTTAAGTGTAAAATGCATACAAGGTGAAAAGTTAGAAAAGATATATGATTTGGGTGAGATTTTTAAAAAACAAATAGCTACTCATCTAAACGCTTAATTGTCTCGTAAGCCTCTTAAACTTTCAAACTCGTGAAACAGCCTCCAAATTTACATTTAAAATAAATATTTTATGGAAATTAGGTAAGCTTAAGCTGCGATTTCAGTATGGAAATTTATGCAAAGACTTGTCGAATGGTATTTAAAAGTACTCGTTACACAAATGTCTAATTTCTTTTTGCAGGAATGTTGGTACAACTGTCCTCTATAGTGTCGCAGGGTTTGAGCGTGATCTGTCAATTAGCTTGTTTTTGGCATTTTAGTCTGATCGTAGTCTGATCCGTGATCTGTCAATTAGCTTGGTTTTGGCATATTAGTCAACCGCAGGTGTGCTCTGCGATTTTCACTATGGATAAAAATATCGAACAACGAATTAGTCTCAAATTTTGTGTTTTGAACGGAATTTCGCATGCCAATCATTGAAAATGTTGCAGAAAGCCCATGGCAAGTGTGCTTTATAAAAAACACAGGTATACGAATGGTATAAGGCTTTTGTAGAGGGCCGAGAAGTCGTGGAAGATTTGCCCCGATCTGGTCCCCCATCAACGTCTTCAATGGATGAAAACGTCGAAAATATCAAGAAAATGGTGCTGGGAATCCATCATTTAAGTTAGGGGGATGTAGCTCCTGACCTTAGCGTGTCTCATGAATCAATTCGCAACATTTTACACCATCAATTGGGCATGAGTTGAATTTCTTTCAAAAAATTCATCAGAAGAAGATGGCTGAAGATATGTTTGAGCAAGTGAATTCGGATCCAACGTTTATCCCGCGCATCATAACAGGTGGTGAGATGTGGGTATATGAGTTTGAGATGCAAACCAGTCAACAGGCGGCTGAATGGGGCTATCCATATGAGCCGAAACCCAAAAAACCACGCCAAAGTCGGTCAAAAGTGAAAGTCATGCTACTTGTTTTCTTTGATTATCATGGTATTCTGCACTCGAAGTCTCAGAATTCATTCCAAATGGTTATACGGTAAATAAATAATATTATTTGGAAGTTATGCGACGTTTGAGAGAGAATGTGCGTAGGAAACGGCTCAACGGCCCAATTTGTGGAAAGAAAACTCATGGATCTTGCACCATGATAACGCACCGTCTCACAAGGCTCATAGTGTGAACACTTTTAGACCAAAACCTCGTCAAATATCATCGAACAACCACCGTATTCACCGAATTTAGATGCCTGTGACTCTTTCCCAAAACTTAAATTGCCACTCCGCCGACGCTGCATTGAGTCGATAGAGGCCATTAAGGAGAATTCGTTAAAGCAGTTGAAGAAGATCTCTTCAAACTGGACTGGACTAATCGTTGGCATATGTGTATTGCTTCGAATGGAGCCTATTTTGAAGGCGAATGTAATAAACAAGAAACAGCAAACGATTTTTTTTAGTGTGAAATATCACCTCGATAACGAGCATACATTATTTGATCTAGACTTCACGAGATATCGATCACTACAGCCATGTATATATATATATAACTGGCGCGTACACTCTTTTGTGTGTTTGGCGAACTTGACGCACGAGTTTCTTTAAATCATGGACTTGCCTTCCGGCAAGATGCGTGTTTCATAGTTCCCAACACATTTTCAATTGCGTTGACGTCTGGAGGCTGGGAAGACCAGTCCAATACTGTGACCCATTGTTTTGTTGATTCTCAATGTGTTTTTCTGAGAGCTGTGGTTTTGATGATGTGGGACGGTAGGTTATGTTCGCCTCCTTCAGTCGACGTTCGATGGTGTTGATACTCACATCTATTCCCTTTAAGCAAGAACTGATCGTGCTTGGCGTAGTCACAGAGAAGGGTCTCGCTTAAAAAGTTGGATGATCACTTTATCCTACTTTTTTACCATCACTCGTCCAAGCCGCTCTCGGAAAAGTCATCAACGTTTTTGTACACCGTTGATTCCAAATCTCAACAAACTTGTTCAGTTTTTAATCAATTCTGCAGTTTTTTAATCCTTTCGAATGCGTGCATAAAAATAACGGCACAAAACGCTTCGCGTACTTCTCACTTATTTTTGTTTGGTTGCGTTTACGGGAAAGTTTCGAACGTCACTGACCCGAGTTAGTGCTGGCGTCGTAGCTCTTGAATGAGACTATTATGCAGCAAAAAGCAGAACGAAATATATCTTCAAGTTACAAAACAAAAACCGGTTCTTTTCTTCTGACACATACTGTATATACAATATAAACGTAATTAAATCTTGGTGGATAGGCAGGTTTTGCACCAGCAGGATTTCAATCATATTTACAATTGTGCTCCATTTTTTACAGGCATTTGTTAGCTTGCGAACAAGAAAACGTTGAAATGGGCCAAGTCCAATGATTCCCGTATTTGTGGTAAGACTCCAGTGCCATTTTTGTAGAAAAAATCAGATTTCTTAATATTTTTTTATAGTAGAATTTCGCCGAGAACACCAAAATACGTCCAATTTTTCTATCTGGCCAAAATATATTAAATGTGTAATATAGCTGAAGTTTGAATATAGGTTAGGTTAGTCAGGTTGCTTGTATAAGACAAGACACTCGATGGTCCTGAGGCCCATACGTTGCAGAAACCGCTTAGATCTTTTTAGGGACGTAACTAGTCCCTTCAGTGAGATATTTCACAAATTTGTTAGGTCTTCAAAGAAATAATCGCCAAGATATTTGGCACGGCTTCTTTGAAGTGGAGGACGTTCACAGATCACTGACTAAATTTCTTTTTCATCTCGGCAACTCCTGCAGAAGTCATTGTGAGGTACACTAATTCTACTGGGTTTGTATAGAAGAGTGATCCGTTAATACTCCTGTAAAGACGCTGGTAGTTGATCTGTTGAATTCAAGCACATTTTGTCTTTTTAAGATTTAGTTTTGGACAGAGCGATTTGGAGACGCTGCAGTTAGTAGTCAGAGACCACCTTTTATTGGCTTGTGCGACTACGCTCAAGTCCATCGCAGTGTATAGAACGTTTAGAGGAAAGCTTATGCGCCCTACCTTTCGCTAAAGGTCAAGCGTAAAACCTTTCATTGCACACTCATCCGATCATTCATTTCTCTCGCTCCAAAAGTGGTTTTGTGTTGTTGGATAAGCCAAGAGCGAGCTCTTGTATCCGTTAACACATCTTTAATTGATGAGCGTTGAGGCCCATAGCTTGAGAGCTGTTTGACTATCAACAAAAATGATAAGGTTAGCGTTGATATCAGCTTGGAGAACGCTACATCAGTCTGGGAATCTATAGCAGAATTTTAAGGATACTTGTTCCGAGTACACTGCCGAGCCAGTGACATTGTCCATCTTGAAGCCGTCAGTATAAATGTGGTGACCACTAGCATCTGATATGACTCTGGTCTAGCAATCCTTTCTGTCGGGTATTCGTATTTTACAGTCTTTGTTCAGATATATCTTGGGAACCAGATAGTCTCTTTTCGATGCGTCGTGCAAGTGTTCCACAGCTAGTAGAACCGATGCTTGACCGTTCGCGTTTTTTCGTTTGTCTGCTGCTTTAATCCTGGAAACAGATTTGGCCGCTCACCCTTTAACATATTGTATGTATCAATGGGTATGGTATATGCATTCGCACTTATTATTCCCACCAAAGCTAGTCTACAGCTTGTTGGACTACAAGGTGCGCTATTTTTTATGTCGGTATGAAAACATTGAATAACTTTGAAAAAACCAACAACTGATTTATATAAGTGAGGTATTTTTATTTGGTTTGGTTATTTACATTTTATTAAAACTATTTTTTGAATGCAATATCAATTAAGTGGCTACTTTTATTCCCAATCACATACTGCGATTTTTTTCTGCGTTTGTCATGACCTTGTCAAGCATTTCGGGTTTTCTAGCGTCGATTTCGCGTTGTTTCGGTGTTAAGTGATCCATGGTTGAAATTGTACTGAATTGACGTATCGAAAACATGTACGTTGAAGTCGATCGGTTGCTAAATGACAAAGTTATTCAGTGTTTATATACCGATATAAAAGATGACGCACCCTGTATCACGCGATTCTTTAGGTAATTCGAATATAAGGAAATTTCTGAACACACCTCACATATGGAAATTTTGGTGAATAAAGATAGTGATAAATAAAAAATACTTGTCAAAAAATATACACTCGTTAAAGCTATTTGTAAACAATTTTATTTGCGTTTTCTTTTGTTTGAGTAGAGGGTGTATATGCAGACCGTGAGGCAAAATATAAGTGCAATTTCAGGTGCGTCCATTTTTGTCAGTTCTAGTTTATCTTATCTGAATATTTTAAGTTCCTAGTTTGAACCAAATATCTCTCATTTTCTCACATAACTCAACCGCCCGCCACGGTGGATGAATACTTATGTATGCAGAGAATTTCGAGTCTCTGAAAAATGCGCACTGAACTGATAAGAACGAACGCGATGTAATAAAAAATTTTGAATCATGAATTCCTGTGAAGAATTAAAAATTTCGCTTCAAAATGCGTGGGCTACAAATTCATTTCCTTCCTACAGTCTCCTCCATACTTTCCCATTGAGTTATCCATGTGAACTGAAGGTACCGTACGATTTGGTGTGAAATAATTTTTTCACCCTAATCCATAAGCATTTTTTATTTTATTTATCCAGCAGGAATTCATATTTCAGCATGCATTTCACCTTTCCAAAGTTGCACTTTGCTTTATTTGACGCGTCGAACACATCTCAGATGTTGTGATCATTAAGTTGTGCTTTTGATTTCAAATTTGCCACTTTCTTGCATTAAAAATTTGACTTTTTCAAAATATTGCCGTGGATGTTGCTCTGAAGTACTCGCCAAAGCTCGACGCCCTTGTTTTGCTGCTCACTTTTTTGGCGGCACATTATCCTTGAAGAAACCATTCACATTGCCTGGTGGATTATAATTTGCGACAACCCATACCTTTTCGCCACTAGAAAGGGCAATGAAAAAATTAAAACAGCATTTAAACATCTTTAATAGAACAGGACCATATTTCTCCACTCACGACAACGCATAGGCCACACCCACTTGTTTAGTGTCACGCCATATCAGCTGTGTGAAATGGCCACTATTTGCACTGAATTGCGCTTTGGCGAAATCATAATTGGCGATCTCGTCATACCACATTTTAACGGGCATTTCGGGTGTCACCTTTTGGCCGCTGCTGTAGTAGATGTTCTCGCCGTACTTGCCGTCACGACTATGCTCCATTTTTTGACGCTTAGCGAGAGACTAAATGCGATGTACATACATAAATGAAAAAATTTAGAAAAAATGTATATAACTATGCGTGTTATGTCTGCAGAAGAAAAATAAGCAATTACCCACTTACCTGCGCCCATTTGGAAGCAATCTGCGTCAGAGTCGGGTTGATTGTTAGCGCCGGTGTGCCGTGCATGGCCCTAAATTTATTATGCGATTCAACACATGCTTTTTCGTAATCCTTTTGGGTCATTGTGATGGGCACGGGCAGTCGTCTCTTCGGATCTCCCCCCGGTGGAATCTTTTTAATAATAATTGTGCGCTTCACTGTAGCCATGACGATTTAACGAAATAAAGCCAGCTTTATGATGCACAACGTCTGAGTGTTCGAGCGCCTATTGACTAGGAATTTTTTTGTATTTTTTGTTGTTTAGAATTCAGTCAGAAGTTCCATGACATTTCAAAACTAAAGCGATATTTTTATTTATTTGTTTATATATTTTTCCTATGTACTAAAAAACAAAAGTGACGCCTGGGTTGCTCCAAACGGTAGGAGAATTAGCTGTAAAAAATTCTTAAATAAATTAATTAAACTAATTAAGCTTTATCACAGCATACACACAGCAGTATGCTGTGGCCCCCAGATTTTTAGTCCCAATGGGCATGTGCTATATTGTGGTTACTATAAGTAAATGCGCACACACACACACACCTACACACACATTCTCCAAACAAACCGCAGAGAGCACTTCAGCACACTTTTACTAGCACTTGATGTCTGGCCACTTGGCTTTTGGGTTGAATGTTTAACCTGAGGCGTTAGCAACTGAGTAGGTGTTGAAATTCTTGTTGTCAGAAAATGTTAAAGACGCAATGCAATATTTGGCTTAAAATAGGAAAACTGAAGTAGGTGTGGAGAGGTACATACATATGTATATAGTACATATGTGGGGGAAGTGCTTAAATTAGGGAGCAGGGAATGTGTGTTTAAACATTAATTTTTTATCTTCATTTAAGGGTTCATAGCAGTCTGCATTAACTTTTGGTACTTTTGCACAAATTTAAATAATACCTTCTTTAATGGAAGTAGTGGCTCAGATGTGATTCAACGGAATTGAGTAGGTTGATAGATTACTGATGCAGACCTAAACACTCAGCCATTGCACGTACTAAAGACCTAAGAAGAAACACAGCAGTTATGAATAGAGAAAATGTAGAGAGAGGTGTATTACTCTTCTAAGGTGATTGATTACTCTTCAAACTTCTCTGACTACCTGATGAACTAAAAAAGGTTGGAGAATACGGAAGTATAGAATGCAGCTGCTCCATTCTCAATGCATCTGGTTCAAAGTAGTCTAGTGAAAGCCCGCAAAAAACAAGAAAAATATTAGAATCGCCATCTTTCTCCTTATGGGATATATATTGGCTTGCCGAGGATGCCCATGGTATGGTAACCACATGTTGGCCAGTAACTGTATCTCCTTAATTTGCAACTTGATAAGGAACTTCCCTGTTCATTACCAGCAGTTACTGAGTATTTTGTGTATGTGGATCACATTAGGCGGATCAGGCAGCTTAATGTATTGTACAAAACCTGAATCGATAAATAGAACTGATTTCATAGGGTTTTCCGCAGATCCACAGTTCCTCAATTCACAGTCAATTTCTTTTATATTAAATACCAGCATTGATGTACCCACATAAGTCTAAACTTATTTCTCTTCGTCACGAAAGTTAGCCCCTGCTTATACTGTTGCCAAGAGCATATTCGAATTATGGAATACTGGAGTATGTCTACCTTAAAAGTGCTATCTTGTACCCGCACCAAAGCTCTCGAGACTCTAGTGGACCTTCTATACATATACATCTATGATGAATTCTGGGCTAATTGCAAAGCGTTACACTGGAAAGATTTTAAATTTGGATAGCAAAAAATCCTAGGAGTATTTCCGAAAACACTTAGAGAACTAGTTTACAATGCTCCACAATTTTACTTTTGCAATAAATTTTTCACTAAAATTGTAAAAATACTCGAATGGGATAACGTTAAGAATATTAACCCAGAACTAGTGGCTTTCATATCTGAAGCGAACAACAGCTGAACCTAGGCCTACAGATACTTGACTGCTATAGTGTCTTTCAAGCTGAACTTATAGCTTTACGGATTAGTGACATACCCAGGGTAGCACAACCAATAGCTATCCACTTTGCCATTAAATCTTACTTCTTCTCACGTTTCAATTGATTGACTGGTTATGTGGTGCATCACGAATGTCGTCTGGGTTTTTAAATATAGACACATTTCTGGAAATGACTTTACGGACGCTCAATCAAGCTCCGTATCAGGGCAGTTTACATCACGCATACCAAAAATAGATGTTTTACGCTGTCCACTTGTGAGGTAACTATGTAGACAGATGTGGTCCAGAAACAATTAAAGCAGAATTAAGCCCCTCATCTAGCTCGACCGACCTTCCACCAGTTTGTGCCGCAGTTGGTATAATCATTTGCATTGCCTTATGGGAATATATGGGGGGCGTCAGGAGTTTCTCTATAGGGACTTTATCGCAGCTGCAAGAACGAAGTGGATACTGTTAAATACATTCTCGTCCACTATTCTGCGCTTACCAAAAGGCGACGTCGCTCTCTAAACTCTTACTTGGTTGGATGTCTGGCAAACTTAGGATACGCAGCCATTCACAATATTTCAGCGCTTACGCTCGTAGTAAAGAGACAAAGTGATTTCATTACATCAGAAATTAAAGCAAGAAAACTAGGTCCAAGCAATTGGTGTTGGAATGAACCTCTAGGCATAAGTGAACCAATCTACACTTTCACTGAGAACCGCAACCACCGTAACTTAACCTAACTTAATATATGGTCTGTGTATACTGCTGGATTATTGTTGAGGAGCTACTAACGAGAGCACACCAGTAGATTGTTTTAGTTCGTTGTTTTCATGGAAATTAACTTTAAGTCGGGCAAATTTATGTAGTTTTATTTGCTAATGATTATTTCACAATAAGCAACCTCCGATTAAATTTATTCCCGCCAGTAAGTTTGCAGCAAGTTGCGTTCTTGTACATAATTTCATTTGAAGAACAGATCGCTACATTTCTCAAAGGCGTTATGGAATGATAAACCCTGCATTGCATGTATACTTCAGGCACGACGACTGTGCAATCTTATCGCAACTAGTTATTTCCAAAAATGGAAAACTTTAAACACTTATAATAGCCCCCTCTTTATCAAAAGGGCACCTCACTGATGTGCGCTAAAAAACCTTGCGAACTGACTGGCCCAATGAACACACACTATCAAGGGCTTAAATCGCAGCTCAACTAATGCATGCATGACAACCGCACTAAGCTCTTCCAATACTAGCGACTCCACTACTCATCGAGCCATACAACTTAATAATTTTATCTAAAGGTGTTTAGCTATCCCATACTGATGTACGCTAACAAATCTTACAAGCTATAAAGCTCAAATAAATAAATCCGTATAGGAGCTCACTTAGAGACTCCTGTAATACTCCCTCAATCATCGATGGCTCACTCTCGCTAATGCTAAGCACATTAAATTCAACTTTTGGCGACCGACTTAAGGACATCTCTCTCGAAGCTGGCATAATTTGGCTACCAAGATCCACTCTATATAACTTCCAGGTCAATACAACTCAAACTATTCTCAAATTAAACAACCGAACCTTTCAAGTTGCTTTAACCGTGCAAAACACGTGGGACACTTGAACGATGTCACACTTCACACATAAATAAAAAGGAAATTCATTAATACTCGTACCACACACACTTTATTCTATTCCATAGGCATGCCCTTACTGGAGTGCCTCATAAGACGCCACTGAATATGGCTTGCGGTTACAAACTTATAGACTAAAATTCTTTTACGAAAGTTATCTTAAATTTGGTAAACTTATTCTCATTATACTTGATTTTATTTTTGCTGCCCACACACTGATGACTTACACCATCTTACACTCACTCACACCCCAATTAGAACTATAATTACAATAAGATATGTATGCAAATTAACGCCAACGCACATCAAAGTGCCTAGTTCGTACGAAAAACCCAATTCAATCTTATTTGCATATATTATTTACATCAAGCCACTCGTGTGTGAAACGTGTGCAATGAAAATACATAGAGATTAATGTATGTATAACCACTTGTGGCAACAAAGATGCTGGAACTTCAGCGCCAAGAACTTTGTGCCACTCGCATATTTGTGACTTGACTTCGGGAGGCATGAACAAGTTTTCTTATACACGTACGAGCAGCGTGGCAGTGAGTGTTCGAAAGTTTAGAGACAAACTTGGCCAGTAGGAAGAAATGTACGCGTTTGTAGTGAATTTGGAACTGAGACTGCGTAGTCTGCGTGGTTTATAAATTCAGTAGCAGTAATTGGTAAATTTTGTATAGGAGTGCCTTAAGAAGTATCAATTTGTATCTTGCTGCCCGTTACCTTTTCTTATGGTTCGCGCTTGTTTTGAAAACTTAGTTTTAGCTAAGCGTTAATTCTTGACTTCTTCTATATACATTTAATGGACATCCTCTACATATCCTTGAACTAATAACATACACATACATAAATAGCACGCAGCTGATCTATTCTCAATGCATCTTGTCGAAATCAGTCTAGCACAATCAAAAAAAAAAAACCCCAAGAAAATACTCTAAATTGTCACCCTTCTCCTTACGGAAGATATGTTGGGTTGCCGATGACGTCGATTAATCCAATGCGACCTATGGTACCCCTATGTTGATCAGAAATCTCATTAATTTACAGTTTGATAAGGAACTCCTCTGCCTTTTACCAACAGTCACTGTGTGTTTCGTGCATAAACTCCCGATCCGTCTAATGTGTACTGCTCAACCTGAATCGATTATTGTCCCTGATCCATAGCTTGCCAATTCAACAATCAGGCCATTTAGCAGCCAAAATAACATTAATGCGGTATAGCACTTAGTATGATATATATGAAAGTGGAAGAAATGTGAAATATTTTGTCATTTGCTGTCTAGTTCCTAAACGTAACAATTTAGTTTTTTTATATATTGTATTAAAGTTTTTTTTTTCAATAGCTGCCGGCAATGGCAAACCTCTGAGTGTATTCTGCTACGAATAACCGTCTCATAAAAGGCATTTGCCTGTCGGAGTCGGCTTAAAACTGTTGATCCCTTTATATGTGGAACAACATCAAGACGCACACCCCAAATAGGAGAAGGAGCTCGGCCAAACCCCTAACACAAGTGTATCTGCCAGATTTTTATTTGTTGTTTCATTAAACTTTTAATTATTTGGTGTCAAGTTAATGTGAATTATTTGAAAAACTCGTATGAAACTACATTTACTCTTTATATTGTCTTTAAAAATCTGTAAATTTAAAAGCTCATATTTTTGTGCAACATTTTAAACCAATATTTCTTAATCGTGCAGGTGTTAAATAAGGGTCAAACTTTTTTTAAATCTGAAAAATATTAAGTTTGTAGGGCCGATGGAGGGTTAAAATGTTCTATTGAAATATTTCCCGAAAATTTCAGTAGGCGTCTGCTCAGACAAAAATAGTGTGCGGTAATAGAAATCAATGCACCATTAAATTTTTTTCTAAAAGTTCATAAAATGCAAGTGAAAATGCTGATCAGTCAGACCATATCTTATGAGTCGCAACAAAATATAGTCGAAACGGAAGAAGCTCTGGAGAGTATAGCGAATGAGGTAAACTTTTTCATTTTAGTCTTTTTCAGTCGCTTATAACTAAATAGAAGCCATGTTAACAGTTTTTGCATTCATCGTAGTGCGATGTATTTTCCACCCAATGAAAACGAAAGCAGCCACTGGCGGTCCAAAATCAGTCGAGTGGTTATCCTGCCAATAAAGAAGAGAAGAAACATGCATTCTAATTTTCATCCACCCAGTAAAAGTATTAGGAAGGAAAATTGCCTGAAATTGCATAAAACGTTTACAAAAAAGCCGGATTGAAAGCGAGACCACTATTGGTTTCAGTATCACGTTAGACTCATTTCAGTAAGTCACAGGACAGCCCATAACCCTTCACTTGCATAGCCATGTGATTTCTCGCTATTTAGCCAACCAAGTAGGCTATACCGACGACCCTATTTCGGTTCCATAATACAGAGACAAACTGCGCCGGTGGCTAAACTGACGGCAATTTCAAAATTCGATTGTTTCAAGAATTGGGAAAAAACATTTGTGAATTTTTTTGGAGGGGGATTACTTTGAAGCGATCAAAATAAAACATATTGTTGTGTTAATAAGCAACGTTACACACCAATTATCTTATAAATAGTAGTGTGCAGGCAAGTTGCACTTTTTAAAAATTTTTCTTTTCCGTTTTTTTTCTTAAATTGGTTTTGAAGTTTTGCTCAGTGAGTAAAATTATCTAAAACATCTGTGGATTGACACACAAAAAACTTTCAATTGGCATATAAACTTTTATCAAACTCAGTTTTTGTATCTCTTTTAGGATGGGTGTAAAACTAGTTAGAACTGGACTAGTTCACAATTTTCTACCTCTGAGTTAGAAATTGACAGACTTGCTTAGATTTACTCTACAGAGCATAATCCAAGCTGAACGGGTGAAAAATAAATCGCAACTGGACTAGTTCCCGATTCTGAATTAGAAATTGACGCACTTACCTAGTAAGAAAACGAGTCCCAAATAGAATACTTCATATTCCATCTGTATTAGAAATTTGGCCAGAGCAAGTGTGGTGTACAATTGGAGTAGTTACAACTAGACTTGTTCAAAGTTTCCCGGATTTCAATTAGAAATTGACACACTTGTTTGGTTTACTCTACAGGACAAATATAAGCGCGAGTTATGAGTTATGTTATTAATTATGTTATTATGTACCCTGTATTTATTAAGGTATTTACTAAGGTATGTATGTATTATATTATCCTACCGACTGCGCCACTTAAATTTTCTTTTATTTTTCAAAGAAAATTTTATTTTTCAAAGAAATTTTATATTTCAAAGAAATTTTATTTTTTCATGACTTTATTCATTCAACTCAACTTAAAAAACAAAACTACATCCATTCATATTTAATGCCATTAACTAGCATAGTACATGAATCATAAAAGGGAAGTTGTGAAACATATAACTATAATCGGACAGTCAACAGTGGCGTGATCTCGATGCCTTTATGTACATAGATATTGGAAGGAATGTGTACAGCTATGTTAAGCCGGTGAATAATATAATACATAAATACATTAGTAAATACCTTAATAAATACAGGGTACATAATAACATAATTAATAACATAACTCATAACTCGCGTGAACAACTAGTTACAATTGGGCTAGTTCCAAATACCTCAATTCTGAATAAGAAATCGACACATTTGTTTGGATTTTATCTACAGGCAGATTAAGTGAAAAACCATTTACAATAGTTAGAAAAACCTGTTAACAATTCTGCATAAGAAATTTCACACACCTTCTCTGGTTTCTCTACAGGGCATATGTAAACTTAAGTTAATATGTAAATGTATGTGTATATGTGTATGTAATTGTATGTTTGTGTAGTGTAAATTTTACAACTATTTTTATTGCCCACAAGTTTAAATTACTTTGGCAAAACAATCAGAGTCCAAAGGAGTTGCAGCCGGAGGCGAATGAGCAAAGACAAGCGCAGGCGCAAATGCAATAACTGAATTTACCACCAAGTAATCGAAGAAACAGCAGGAACACGCAGCAATGTGTGTATCATTGTGTGTGTATGTTGGCTCATAGAGCATGTAGTTTGCCTGGTATTCCGCTAGCGCAATTAAACCCCAAAAACTAATCCCAAAATGGCAATAAATATTTGCTACATAAAGGGCAGGACGAACGAAACTCGACGAATGAACAAACGGCCAGTAAGACTGATCGTTCGATGGTGAATGGAAAATGGAAGTTGGAGGAAGAGTTGACTGATACTGAACCAGTGTTTATTAGAACGTAGGTATGCATGTGCGTGTATTTGATTTTGCTTTTGTGAAAATGGCTATTAACATAGTTTATTTGGCCATAAAATGAGCAATGCCATTACCATTAGAAGAGTTTTTGATAGGAAAGAATGTGCATGGGTGCCAGTTGAGGGTGTCGACCGTTGGCTAAAGGGCATTAATGCTATTGCTATTGCCATTTTTGATGAAAGTGCTAGTTTGATGGCAAATACTGCTCGTGTTGACACACTTGCACACATAAAAAGGCACAATACTGCACACAGACATACACACGCTCACACTTAATTGCACCCACTATAACACTCATATACGCATATTCCACAGCTTTCAGTTTTATTGCAAATTGTTATCATCTGTCAAATATATACATGTCTACCTACATACACACCCATGCAAGTGCGCATATCGACAGAAAATTATGTCATGAAATCTAAACCAACCCCATCAGCATCATCACCATCATCAGCAGTGGCATCAGCATCAGCATTCATCCATTAGCACACCACAGTGCTGTGCTTAGAGACCCATTTGCATTTTAATTGCCACACGAACGTTAATTGAGAGTAGTTCGATAAGAACGCACGCATTGGGTGGAGCAATGAATACTAGAATTGGAATTCAGCGCAGAAAGCAGCACACGAAGCATGCGTCGGCTTCTAGCAAATTTTTACCCCCAGAACAGTGTAATTAAATATTGAGCACACGTATTTTTAAATATGCGAGTATACCAAAATAAACTAGCAGATTTGGGCAAAATTTAAAGCAACCAGATTTAGTGTTTGGTATCGAATGAGACATGTAGCCAATTATGAAAATCCAAAAATCAAACCGATCTCAACACAAGCATTTATGTCTATATTTCTTAATCGTATAAAATGATGTTTTGTTTCTTCGTTCGAATGATGTATGGAATGAGCAAATACGGCAGAAGTTTGGCCGCGCTTCTCCTCCAATTATATAATATTAATTT
>JAYXIM010003659.1:0-20938 GCA_037575425.1 Anastrepha fraterculus
TCATGTGCTGCGTTTTAGCTCTCCGATGTTATCACCAATCGTCTTCATAGCAGCCGTTTCGGGTATTTGCTCGTTCGGCTATACATTCATTTTTTTGAGCAAGAATAAAAGGGCTATAGAGCCAAATGAGCCGGTTTGAACACGTATGATCCCGCATGAGTTTTTGCTTGTAACTAACGATAGCAAAGTAAAACCAAAATTTTAAAGCAAAAACACGCGTTCGCCTGCATGAGCTGACTGCACTTGACCAAATATTTTGGTTCAATTGACTGAATGTGAGCAAGAAATTTGGCGTATGAACAACTCAAGAAAACAGTGAGCCATGCAGGTCTCTGGCCCATACTGTCAATTGACTTTTTCAATACATTTTAGCACATTTTTCACTTATCTCACAGATAGCAACTTCGATTTTATGTTTAAACACTTGAATTGTCTCTGGATGGTGGGCATAAAAGAGTTTAATGAAATCAAATCGCAGCTTCAATTGCATCACTGTTTCGGTTGATAATGCGATTTTTGTTATTCGACTAATTATTTCGTAGTTTTGCTCAAGCGAAAATCTACCCATTTTGCTATTGCGTGTTATTTTAGTTGTCAAAAGTCAAACAAGTCAATAGTTAAAATCCCAAACGCTAGATTGAGAACCTTGCATTATTATTCAGTACACAAAAAAATTCGATATCCAAGATATAGGGAGATGATATGATGGGATCATATCATGAAATCTATCGCTAATCTCAAAACAATTTCAAGGTCGAAAATCTTTATTATTTCAACAAATCCGAAAAATTTATATTACAAGTTGCATGTTTTAACTTAATATAATGTGGCGCAAAACTAATCACCCTATTGAAATATTTCGATTTAAAAGTTTTTCAAAAACAAAATTGCATGATTAATTTTGCACCACCTTGTACCACGGTTGTTATGAGCGTCAAATCTCCCGAACAAATAATTTCTTTATCCGAGTGTAACCTGCAGCATGGAGCGCTGTGTAACCGAAATATAACAAGCGGATTTTTCCAGACCAGATTATTTGCGGATAAAGGAGCTAAAAAATATAGAAAATCCTAATAGCTCATATATGTATGTAGGCCATCGTAATTGTAATATTTATATTGAAGTAATTGCAAATATGAATTTTGTTTTTTGTCAATAAAACCCATTCACAGACATTGGCTCCGAAATACTGTTCAAATGGTTGTATGAACGAAAAGAGTCTTCACTCTGAGGCAAATATGTTTCTCATTAAACACAAATATTTATTCATAGCTATATTCCCATGAAGTCGATGCATATATTTAGCCTGCTCCTACTTCTATATGCATTCATGAATATTACATATTGATGCTTAACTTTTGAGTGCTTTCGAAGGTGTTAAGCCATTAAGTGTGTGTTTGTAAATTTCCATTTACGCGAAGCTTTGCATAATCTGTTGCTAATTCCCAGTTAATTTTGCTCTGCTCGAACAATCAACAGAAACTTAAGTGGAATAAATATATACGAGTACATCACATACACACACATGCACGTATGAACGTATAATTCAACTCAAGGCATTTGATGATAAGAATTTTACGTACTGAGGTATGTATCCAAATAATTTAAGCTGCATGGGCATGTAACTTACATGGATTTGTTGTAGTGCCGCTTGGGGGATTTTTCGTAACTATGAATGGAAATCACTACTGCTTGCAAATTTAGGTATGTAAATGAAGTGATGTTTCGAAATCAATATTTTATAATGCACAAAGTGCGTTGTAATGTCTGTTTGTATGTATGCATTTGCATATTTAGCTATAGTAGGCTAATGAACAAAAATGCTTTCAGAGCCGCATTTAATTAATTGATGTGCCTTATGCTGAAATTACCCAAGTCAATATGGATGAGAATGTGTAAAATACTTGTGGAGGCAAAATGATGTATGGATTCTGAATTTTAAATACCGGGTTGCATGAAATGAAGGCGTAAATAAAAATGAGGTTTGCACTTCGAGTTTATGGTCTTTTGTGCCTTCTACTTATAACTGTACTTCATCCAAGCCCAGTTATCTCAATACACATAAGATAGAGCTGGGGTGGGCTGAGCGTATGTGCCTTTCTTCGCATCAAACAGGCTTGTAATAAAGCGATGCCGGCTCTGACAAAGAAAAAAACATAAACGGTCTGCTTATTGGTGGACGGAAGATATAGCTGAATTGAGACGCGACTGTTTTCGCCTCTGGCGGAAATACGCCAGAGCCAGACGAACTAGGCAAGTCACTGTGGACGCAGAAACATACAAGTGTGGAAAGAGGCAGCAAGAAAGAAAAATGGGAGGATCAAAATAGAAACCCACTAGGGGCTTGGGTACAAGATTGTAGTGAAGAAACTGGGAGTCAGGATACATACACCGAAACTAAGCTCGAGTACGATTGACCACATCGTAAAAGAACTATTTCCAAGTTCACTATTTCCGAATTCAGAGAAGGTATTGAGCGTGAAATAAAGGTGGCATAACAGCCTCCAATATTCACCAGTGAGGAACTCCATTCAGCTGGGAGCAAGCTGAAAAACAACAAGGCACCAGGACCGAATGGAGTACCCGCAGAGGTCCTCAAGGACTTGCTAGACATGCACAACGCCTGTGTAAAGCTGGCCACAAACGAAAAAAAATCCAAGCAATCGGTTGAAACTCATTTTGGTTCACAATTCTAGTTTGACGCTGGTCGTTGCTGAGCGAGCATCGAAGGAAAAATCGTTAACTTCGCCAAAAATACGCAACAGATTGTAATTTGACAAAAATTTTTGTCGATCGGTTTGCCAACTGCGCCCCACAGGCATCAACCTGTTGAAATTTCAACGGATTTGTTGTCCGTTTGTGCCCAGCTTAAGAGAGGGAACTTTCTCCAGAAATCTGGAAGTAGCAACAGCTCGTACTAATAAGCAAGCCATTAAGCATGCTCGACTTAGCATACAAGTCCCTTGAAAGATTGATCAAGCCTCAACTGGCCCCAACCATAGATAACGCGGGGGGACTATCAGCAAGACATCACGGCCTTAGACGCGGAAAGTCTACAATAGGGGAAATCGAAACTGTTATAAATAGCGTAGGAGCAGCGCAGCAGGGCAGTATACAATCTAGAAGTATGTCCTTCTTGCCACCTTACTTGTGAGGAACGTTTTCAATACCGTAAGATGGGCGGACATATTGGTCGCCTTAGAGCTAAGGTGCAAAATTCCGACATAGGTACTTACAGCGCGTAATGAGAAATTACTTACGATACCTCAAACTCGTCTATCAGTCCCCAGAGGGTTCTCGTTCTATAGACATCACATCCTGAGCGGCACAAGGATCAATTTTCGGTCCCGAATTGTGGAACATTAGTTAATACGATGTATTCAATATAGAAATGCCCGATAATTCCTTTCTAAGGGGATATGCAGACGATATCGCAGCAGTCATTAAAGCACGAAACTTTGCATAATCTTGTATAAACTTACCCAAGTAGTGATACGGACATAAACTTGGCTCGATTCACGTGGCCTCAAATTAGCCACAGAGGAAACGGAGCTCAATGCAAGCGGTGAGAACAATAACGTCGAACGCTGGAGAATTCAGTCGGTCACATAACTACTGAAGATGAATTCGGGAAGATGCTAAGAAGCGTGGGAGATCATCAGTGGTTTCGCGGAAATAATTCTCCGCATAAAAAAAAGTATAAGTTATTATTATTACTACATACTTAATTAATATTATTACTTACTCCTTCTTTTAAGTCAGTTGAGTTACTTTTTGTAACTTTTTTTCAACATCTGGTCACTTTAAACATAAGAAAATATATTTACATATAGCAAAGTAGCACCCTGTACTAGTAGAGGATAACTGAATTTATATACAGCCAGTTGCCTACTTTTAGGCTACATCTAAGATCGCTGATTGGTTACATTTATTACCAATCAAACGACTTGAAACTGACGACTTAACGATGAAGCAACTGTAAGCATTAAGTAACAACAAATTGATACAAAAGTGATACACAGCGTACATAGCTTTGGATAGTCTTGTTAGAAAGCACGTGGAAGCATGTTAAGGGGTTACATAGGGTTACGTCGGGTTAAAAAAGGCCTATTTTCAATATTTTTTTTCTATGTAAAAAATTATTTATTTAATTCAAACGTTTTTCTGTCTTATAGATACATATTTAATGAATAATTTCTGAAATTTTCAAAAAAAAAAAAAAGTAAAACTCCTCCATTGTGACGTCATTTCCAGTGACGCCTCGAAAAAAAGGTGCTTCCGCGTTGTCAGCATAACTTCTGACAGGATCATCAAAAATGAAAAAACAAAAATAAGTGTTTTAGTTAAGATCATAAACTCGTGCTTGAAAGAAGGAAAGAAAAAAAGTAAAAATTGGAATTTTGGCAGACATTTTTCCAAAGAAATGAAAATTTCGGTCAAATTTGCTTGACATTTTTTTTTTTTTAAATAGTTGTAATTGAAAAAAAAAAATCAAATCCTTTGTTCAAGCACGAGTTAATTGTATCTCGAATAAAAAACAAACAAAAAATAATTGGCGCGTACACTTCTGTTAGGTGTTTGGCCGAGCTCCTCCTCCTATTTGTGGTGTGCGTGTTGATGTTGTTCCACAATCTCGAATACCTGTGTAAAATTTCAAGATCGGTTGAGTAGTTTTCGAGAACATTTGACCACCGACTTCGAAAACACGGTTCCGAGAAAAACGCGTTTAAAGTTTTGAGTAACAATAAAAGTGGCTTGGAACGCAAATCTTCCAAAGGCTGTATCAACTGTTATTCGGATCGACTTGAAAATTTAGGATAATATTCTTGAGTTGTGTAGAAATTAAAAAGCCAAAAAAATCGATTTTTTGAATCCACGAAATCCATTTATCCTCTTAAAACTTATTTTAGAGAAATTAAAAAATTTTACATTAAATAAAAAATAAATGAATAAAACTTGTTTCTTAATAAAATTTGTTTTTATTACAACATTTTTTATTATTATGAACATGTACTGGGATGATGTGATTTTCTGCGATGAGATTGAAATTATGCCGTATTGGTACGATGGACCGAATAGAGTGAGGAGACATCCATTAAAAGCATTGGAAAGGCGAAATGCTATACCGGCAATGAAATTTGACAAACTTTTAGTCATGGTACGGGATTGCATTTCCAGCAAGGGAATGGATGATTAAATGGTTATAGAAGATAAAATGGATGCACATATACATATATATACACAGTTGACTCTCGTTAATTCGAAACTCGAGGTTCTCTGAAAATATTACGAATTTTCGAGTGTTTGAAATATTAAATGGTTTGAAATTTTTGGGAGAAAATAAATAAAACTTCGAACTATCAAGTGCTTTTATTTAACTGCTAATGTTTCACATATTCATAATGTGAATTAATTAATCTTCGAATGCTGTTACTCAGACTTTTCAATAATTTTTGACGTGATAACGTCTTATAATTCGATTTAGCCGGCTGCACGCACGAAAAAATGTGTCGTTACCTTGCTCATTAGTGTTACCTTGCTCATTAGTGTTACCTTGCTCATTTGACGTTACCTTGCTCATTTGTCTTACCTTGCTCATTGCCGTTACCTTGAATGAACTGCAAGCGAAAGCGCGGAACGAACAAAGCAAACGAACGGCAACGTTCGACATCTTGCTCTCTCCTACTTAAGTGAGCGTATATATGTATGTATATGCGCATATGTAGGTATATAAATTCACATACTTGTATTTGCATATGCATTCTTCCTGTGTGCATGGTAATGAACCATTTCTCTGTTGAGAATAGGACGATGATAGAAAAAGTAGGAAATGAAAGGGAGTGTTTCGAGTGTAAAGTGTCTTGAAAAAGGCAAATCGATGATGGTGCCTCTTAGTGTTGTTGACTTATTAACGTCTGATGCACAATCGAAATTGAAGATATCTTTCATGAATTTGATAAATGTTTCGTCATTTTTCACGTTTGTGTAAATGTAATTTGACCTATTCCATTGCAATTCCATTTACCTCCTCCTCTATATCCATACAAAATATCTATCAAACAAATAAAATTAAAATTTTGTTTTGAAAATTGCTACCATTCCATCAGTATTTTCTTATGACGTTGTCACGTTAAACTATCGTCAGTAAACCGACTTTACAGACAACCTCTTTTTTTTTTAAGGAGGAAAAGTGCCTGATATGCTGTTTCATCAGTTTCGTTTTGTAGACAAAAGCTTTGTAAGTTATCGAATATGGCTCTTGCTACTTTAACTGACCCCTCTGCCAAAGGTTCTGATGCATCGTCTTCGTCCTCATCGTTGCTCTTTTCATTCGTATCTGTCGCAGATAAAATTTCGTCATCGATTAGTGATCCTGAGACAGCAACATCTTCATCCACTTGAGCATAGTCAGAAAAGCTCACTTTTTGTCCTCTACACTGTCTAAGCCAAATGCCCAGGCCTTCTTCCAGGTGAGGAAATTCATCTTTAGTTGTTCTTTTCCGTGCTCCAGCAGTATGAGTAGCAGTAATTTTCTTCTTGGTCTTTATTATGGTTGATATAGTACTGAGCGAAATCTTAAACTCTTTTGCTTCATCGCCTTTATTCTCAATAGAAGTTTCAATTAATTTCTTCTTTTCAGCAATCATCAAACATTTATACTTTTTAGGACTCATATCTAATACAAATTTTTAGCCTATATACCCACAAAGCGATTCGTGCGGAAGCGTGCGTCAAAATTTGCCTATGTTTTATGCGTAACACGCAACCACGCACAGTAAAGGCATTTTCGGGGGAGTCCCAAAATTCCAAATTCTTACTAACACACCAAGAAACTTTGCAAATTTGAATTGTCGAGTGTTTGACCATATGAGTTCGAATTACCGCGTCGTAGCAATGATTTCTTCGTTTGAATTACCGAGTGCACATAAAAATGTATGGACATGATTCGAAATATAATGAGATTTTGTAGGGGACTCGTGATAACTTTGAATTAATAAGAGGATCGAAAAATCTGAGGTTTGAATTAACGAAAGTCGACAGTTATATGTATACATTAGGCCGGGTCGATTTGTGGGGAGGCAAAAAAATCGCCCATTGCTCTGTGAAAATCATATTCTAGGGATCAAAATAAGAAACTTTGCCGAAGGAACCATACCTCTAAAACGAATTCTGATGTCCCCCAATTTGGGTCGATTTTAAAATCGACCCGCCTAGTATACATATATGTAATAGTTTAATAATATAGTTCAAATTTTACCAGGCCAACGATTCGAAACATGATGCTCATCTGGCCGGAATGTGGCTTACAATGGATATCCAAATAAAATAGTTCTTGAAATCAAAGCTAATCATTTTGTATTTTTGTTTCTTAATTAAAGTTTTCATTACATAAAAAAGTGTTCGGTATAAAATCAACAATGAATGAACTCTTATGTTAATGATAATGTTTCATAAGCAGTCTTAAAACACATATTTATCTAAACTCTATTATTAAATGACTCAAAGTGTAAGTTACTGAATTCAATATGAATATAAAAAATTGATATTAAATTTCAAATTCGACTAAAATATCACATTTTTTAATGTTTACTATCTAATACAAAATTGCCCATATTTATACGACTTTCTCATTATTCATTCCGCATCTTGCCAATTTCGTCCCAACGCAAACGGCGCACTTTTATTCGTTTTAACATAGAATATGCCACTTTTCTCTTGCACTGGCTCTCCACCCATGCGATACAAATCATTCGAAGGCGCCTTTTCATTGCACTCCCATTCGGGCTCACGACGTTCACAGCGCGTACCCCAGAAACCCACATCGGTTATAATGGATTCGGCAAACATTTTGTAGGCGCGTATATGTGAACAGCCCACATAGTAGCAACTGCGCTGGTATAATCCATAGTTTGGGTAGAATGTGGCATTACCGGTGGGTTCGAGGAAACCCAAATTGCCGCTTGTCTGTATAGATTCGACGTACTTGGCATCGGAAGGATCAATGCGAAATTCGGCGCTACGATGACGGAATTTCGGACCAGCCGGATCCAATGCGAAGATGGTGTTGTAACGCGCCGGTTTAATGAGCTTGCCCGCAGCACCAGCGATTTGCGCGCCAAGCGAGTGACCAATCAAGTACATATCATCATAATCGGCGTTAACGGTGCGCTTGAGGTGTTGCGTGAAGCGTGCCACTTGTGCGCCAAAGCCTTCAATCATTTTGACGACCGCAAAGTAATTGACATTGGTAGCGCTGGCACTCCAATCGACGACAATTACGTTGTAGTCGCCGCGTTTGAGGTAGGCATTTTTAACGTCGCGATTGAAGGAGCCGCGAGATTGACTCATCCAGCCGTGAATGATGATGCTGTTGGGCGGGTAGGCATGAAAGGAGAAGCAATTCATTAGTGATAAGTCATGACTAGTTAGCACACACACAGACACACCCAACACCCTTTCCTTGTGTACTTACCGTGTTTGGTGTCTGGGATTAAAACCTGCACCCAGTATATCTTCGCGCTTATCGTTTATGCGCAGCTCGCGCCCACAATCGGGAAAGTCCTGTTTGAAAAGATAGAAGTTCATGTTCATGCGCGACATGCCGAAGGGATTTAAGTGGCTCATGAATTTCTTCAGGAATGAGAAGTCAAAGTATTTCTTGAAGCCACGTGGCTCGCGCAGATCGTTATCACATTTATGCCACACACAAAATTCATCATCTTCACTTTCGTCCTCGAGTTCCTCGTCCATGTTGAAGGTTTGACTCATATCGCGCTGCTGTTGTCGCTCATAATAGGCCTCCAATTCGAGATTTGCGAGTACATTGCTGCCGATGTCTTCGTTCGGCGCCACGTCACGCATGGGCGCTAAAATCGCTGCTGAGACTGGAAGAAAACGTTTATTAGGACAAAGTTAATGGAAGAGAATTAAATGAACCATAAAAGGTGGGTGGAGGGAAAAGTGTTTAATATGGAATTAAAAACTCTAATAAATGTGGTTTGGTTTTGTGATGAGCTGTGATGTCGTGTGATGTGTTATGACTTGATGTTATTTGAGCGGAAGTGATTTCGAATCTGGAATAATTAGTTTTGAAGTTTGATCTTTAAATTTAAATTTTTTATTTTGAATATCTTATTTTGGGATTTCCATTTTGATTTTTTAATTTTGAATTTTTAAATTTTGTGAATTTTTAATTTTCGGGTTTTTATTTTGAAATTTATATTTTGTATTTTTAATTTTGAATATTAAGTTTCGAGTTTTTTATTTTGTGTTTGGACTTTTAATTTTGAATTTTTATTTTGTATTTGGAATTTGAATTTTAGAATTTTGAATTGAATAAAAGTTTTTGATTGGGATTTGTGAACTTAAATATAAAATTTTTACACTATTTTAAAAACTATTTGATAATTTTGAATTGAATAAAAGTTTTTGATTTGGACTTATGAACTTAAATATTAAATTTTTAATTTGGAGCTTGGAGTTTTTAATTTTTTGATTTTTAGTTTTTAATCTTGAGCTTTGTATTTTGCATTTAAAATCTTTAATTTTCGTTTTTTCATTTTGAATTTTAATTTCTACAGTATAATACTATTTTTAATTTCAATTTTTAATCTTGCATTTTATTTTTGTTTAGTTTTTATTTTTTGAGTTTGAGTTTTCAATTTTGAATTTATAGCTTTTATTTTAATTTCTAATTATAACTTTTAAATTTTGTCCTGTTAATTTAGAGTTTTAAACTATTATTTTGACTTTGATTTTTGAATTTTGAATTTTTGAAATTTTGAATTTTGAATTTTGAATTTTTTATTTTGTGTTTGGGCTTTGAGCTTTTAATTTTTAATTTTGTACTTTTGTATACTGTATTTGTACTTTGATGTGAAAAATTTGGGTTTTGAATTTTAAATTTTGAGTATCAATTTCGAATTTTGGATTTTGGTCTCTGAACTTGAATACTTAATTTTTAATTTGGAGCTGGGACCTTTTAATTCTCAATTCTCAACTTTTCAATTTTGAGTTATGTATTTTGTGTTTTGTTTTTAAACACTTTAATTTTAGGTATTTCGTTTTGAATTTATTTTGAAGTTTTAAGCAAATTTTTAGTTTTGTATTCGGTTTTTGAACTTTAATTTTCAAATTTTTAATTTTGAAATTTTGCATTTTTAATTCGGGACTTGAATTGCGAATTTTGTATTTTGACCTACGAATTTAGAATTATTAATTAGAACGTGGAATTGCTTATTGTCACTTTTGATGTTTTAGGTTTTATTTTCTAATTTTTAATCGTGGTTTTGAATTTTGAATAGTGAATTGTAAATTTTGAGCTTTGAATTTTTTTATTTTCAAATTTCTAATTGAATTTGAATAGTGAATTGTAATCTTTTAATTTTTAATTTTTGGCTTTTATTTTCCTATTTTTAATTTTTAGTTTGATTTTGAACTTTCAACTTTAAGCTTTTATTATTTTTTTTTTTAATTGTGGCTTTGAATTTTGAATAAAATTTAAAATTTCGTTTGAAAGCTTAATTAAAAACTGTAAACTGTAAGTTGAAATTATGGTTTTTGAAGTCTAAATTTCGAATTCTAAAGCTTCTATTTTCAATAGTAAATTATCAGAAATTTGAGTTTTTGTTTTTTAATTTTACTTTATGAATTTTAATTTTAAATTGTTGATTTTGAAATTTGATTTGTTGATTTTTTCGTTTTTGAGTTTTGTATTTTCTTTTTATTTTCTATCTTGATTTTCGAATTTCGAGTTCATAATTTCGTATTTTCAGTTTCCGTTTTTGATTTATGAATATTGAAATTTGTCTTTTGAATTTTTAGATGTGAGTTTTGAGGTTTGAATTTTTAGTTTTTAATTTTACATTTGAAATTATGAATTTAAATCTGCAATATTCAATTCTGAGTTCTGAAGTTTGAATTTTGGTTTTCGAAATTTAAATTTTGAATTTTGAGTTTTTGTTTTTCCTTTTTTATTTTTTGTATTTCGATTTTTGAAATTTGTCGTTTATATTCCGTCTTTTATATTTTTATTTTAAAATTTAAAATTCAATTATGAATTATGTATTCAAAGTTTGAATTTTGAGTTTTGAGTTCTCAATTTTTTACTTTAACTGTAAATTTTGGGGTTTGAGTTGAATTTTGCAATTTCAGCATCCAGTTTTGAATTGTGATTTTTAAAATTTGGATCTTAAAGCTGGTTTTTTGAATATTGGGTTTTAATTTTGAAATTTTTATTCTGATTTCTTAGATATAAATTTAGACCTTTGAAGTTATAATTTCTAATTTTGGCGATTTTGGTTTGAGTTTCAAGTTTCAAGTTTTTAGTTTTTATTTTTTTTTATTTCACGTTTTGAAACTCAGGTTTTAGATTTCGAATTTCACTTCTTTTTACGCGCCAATCATCATTTTTCATATTTTCGTATTTTTATTTTCTCATATTTTGCTAACATATGCGCTTGTTAGACCAGTATTAGTACGAGTAATTCGCCAGGTTATTTTTCGCAATTAAACACATTGTTGCAATTAAATCTGACCTTGAAAAATAACAATAGCTTTATTTCTATGATTTTATTAACTTACCGCACTTACTAGTACAAACTAGCAGTGGCAATAACAGCAGCAGCAACTCCAAAGCTTTGCTAGTACTAGCAGCCATTACACCAAACGCCCAAAAATTGTAATAAAAAAACTGTAAAATTGATCAGTAATCAACACTTCTTTCAACGGCCGAAAACTCAGCAAATTTTCCAGCTGCGCTTTTACTGCTAATTTAATGCTCTGTTTAAATTTCGTTTAATTGACCCGGTTCGTTGAGTTTTAGTTTATTTTATTTATTTTCAATTCAACAGCTACAATAATCCAACTGTTGGTGGTGTCGTTTGTCTGCACAAACAATTCAGTCGAAAAGCTTTCCACTGTCAACAGTTCCTCGTAGTAAAATAAGCGTGAAGTTAAGGCACCAAAGCATCAATGGCCAACAACAATTGTTCTGCACTGCTTTGCTCCCTTCTGATCCGCGCTTAGCAATTGTTCTGTTTGTTGATCGCAGCAGTAGCTGTTATTGAACTCTGTTGGTCAGCATCAATGTTCGCGGCATTTTTATACCACTTCTCGTTCGATGAGTACAAATAGGAGTCGAAGCATTCATATGATGAGTGTACGAGTATGAGTGTGCCTGTGTGGTAGTGCTGTGATTATTGCAATAGCGATATGTTCGCGCGCTGCATTAATACGCTGGACCAGCGAATAATGTCTGGCTGGTTGGGTGGCTGGGAGGTTGGGAGGTGGGAAGTTCGGAGGTTGGGTGTTTTCGAGCTGCGGCCAGCCGGCAATGTGTTGCTCATATCGATTGCGGTCCGAGGAAGCTGAGCACAGATTAAAGCTTTTCAATTAATACGGAATTCCATATTTGTGGCTAGCGGAATTGCAGCATTTGGTGCGTCAATACATACGAACATACAACTTTTGGAGATATGCATTTTCATATACATATGTACAAACGTGTATGCGCACAGAGATATTTTTTGTGCGATATCGCTTACACATGTTGGCGCTTTTGTGCGACTTTTATGGGGTTACCAAGCAGGTCGCATATTTAGTGTATTCCCAATGGAGTTTAAAATTCATGAATATTTGAATATCCTGTTACTAATCTAAATTTGCCCGATATATACTTCATTCAGCATTCAGCTCTTGGCGCTAAAGGAAGCAAAATAAACTACTTTCAGGCCTCTCACTTCTACCTGAGGTAAATATTTATAATGAATTTCCGTTAATTAGGAATCTTTGCAATAAAAAAGTCTTTAAGTGCCTTTTGCCTATATAAGTCCAATACTTTGAGTAAGAAATTTCTCTATACTAAAAAGTTTGACTTTATAACTTAGCTTTAAAGCCACATATCCCATCACTCAGCAGAAATCTCTGCTTTGTAACCAATCTTATCACCTTAACTTAGCACGTTTTAATTGCATCTTATTTTTATGAGTCCCTTGAGTGTACGAAGTTAAATTTCCGCGTTTGAAAGTTTTAGGAATTCAAGAATGTCATTGATTCAAAAAATACGCTATTTGCTTCATAAATATTTCTCACCAATCAGCAATATTCTGCATTCGAAAGAAATTAATAAGAATAGTCATTTTGCAATCGGGGGGGAATAAGATTTGCTTGAGAAAATGACGTTGTTCTGAAGAGCATGGGCAAATGCTTTGAAAGAGTAAGTGGCTAAGCTAATTATTTGAAGATCAAATTCATTTCCGGAGGGAATATGGAACTGTTGATGGGTTTTTGGAGCTTCCCTTAGTAAATGGAGGAAATACTTCTCAATCTCAGATCTCAGAAATAAAAACTGTCTATTTGCATTCTCTAAAACTGAGTTCGGCAGACCATTCTAATAATCGCCGAAAAATTAAAAGAAATTATTCGATTTCGAGTATCACATATCGATAAAAAGTTCTAAGTGGAAATTTCGTGCTTACATTTTTTTACTAAATAAATATAATAATAATTTTGAGTCAGGGAAATCTTTATTTTGACCTTTACTTGCTTCATTGCTTGTCAAGTTCACAAGTGCCAAATGTGCTTGGCATAAGGCGCCATTTGCAAAAATTATAAAGCTTCCAGTAGGGTGATTAATTTTGTGCCACTTTGTAGCTGGCTGAAAGGAAATACAAACTGGCGCGCCTTTTAGTTGAAGTATTGACAGTGGTATTTTGACTTCATTTTAAGGCTAGAACGACAGAGTGAGCAAGTCATAAGGGAAAATTGAACATCAGCAGAGAGGACCAGAGAAGTCGTACTTTAAGTTGATAATGATATCCTATTCATTCTAATAGCTTGGTCCAGCTTCTATACTCCTTTCAATACTACACTTTTGTATATGTGTATGTTAATATGTGTATATGTATATTATTTTTTATGGGCTAAATTTTTGATTGAAGTTCCTTTAGCCTTGAAAATGCCTCAAAACTCTCAATGATTTTCAAGTTTTGTAAAGGTAAGAATGAACTGGCTGAGTTGTAGTCACGTATAGACCGGTTCGGTCCATAGCGATAACAGACAGAGTTCATTAGTCATATGTTTTGTGTTTTGAAGTAGTCCACCGAATGGTGCCTGTTTCTGTAACGAATTTAAGAAGACATTTCCAACCCACTGCTGAGATATCTTCCAATCCAGATATTTTAAGGGTGTTTGAATGATGCAGAACATCCGCAAAGGAGAAACTCTATGGTTTCCCTTGGACCCTGTTCCCTACATTTCCTGCATTCCTCGCTGTACGAGATTCCTATGTTATAAGCACAGCAGGCGTATAGGCGTATCATAGTTCTACAATCTCTTCGTATTAATTATAGTTGCTTAAAAATATTGCAAAAATTAAATGAAAGCTGCCTTTTGTGGGCAATTAAAACCTGCGAGACAAGTTGTTCGCAAGACCACAAGCATTAGAATAGCATATCTTCGAAAAGTCGCCCTTGAGCTATTCCATACCAAGTGAACCAGGTATTTCGGAGTTTGTTGTACATTTTTCTGAAAATTGGTTGATTTGTAGGCTTTTCTTATTTTTTTCTAATAGGCGAGACTATATTCATCATCATCAAGATAGCATTTGGAGCTCAGGGTGCGCCCACGCTTCCTTTGCTATTGTGATCCATACGGATCAGGTATCAGTGCATGAACAGTTCTACGTATCGTTTATACAACTACTAGATTGACGTATCTACAGTGCTACACGGTCGCACCTTATCTGGGTACCAGGCCACAGGAACATCTGCCAGGAAATTGTAAGGCGGATGAACTTGCAAGAATCTTCGGTACAATGCTCGATCGTCGAACCGGATAAGGCGCTGATACCTATGCCCATAGCCACTTGTAGACATTGCACTTATACGACAGCGAAACCATCATAAAGGTATGTCCAATCTAGCAAAACCTCACGATCATGCGAATCTTAATGCTAGACAGACCCATGGCCGAATCTGGAACAGCGGTCGATCGAAGATCTTGCCAAGATTCAACAGGGAATTTATAAGATCAAAATGATAAGTGTTTTAACTGGTCATTGTTTAATAGGCAGCCACGCTAGATAGGTTAGGACTCACTTACTTCGATTTCTGCTAGATAGCTGGTCTTAATACAGAAGTCCAAGAGGATACAGTCAGACACCTTTTACGTGAGTGTGAAATCCTAGCTATGAGAAGTTTGCGCATCTCGATACAGAATTTCGAACCGTATGTAGCGGACATAGCCTATCTAAAACTAATGCAGCTCTGCTCGTTTATTAAAGCAACCGGATGGTTTGATAAGGAACTACGTAGCGGACCTGCTGTACTACTTAAGTTCACTCTTTGGTACTTTAAGGTTGCAACTTATTAGTGGGATATTCAATTAACTAACAATTGACACTTTCTTTTAGAAGTCAAAAATTGGAACATCCCTCAATGCTGTCTTATGAATAATGAACTTGTTTGCTTGAAACAAGTAACAAGTAGATTTGCTATCGGTTTTTCAATTTATAGAACTTTAAGTGAACTGAACTCCTTCTCAAATTCTTTAGCTTTAAGGAGACCTGGTGGTCTAGAAATTTCAAAAAATTAATTTTTTGTTTTGTAGCTTCTACAGCCCATTAACTAGGTAGAGAGCGGTCCACGCGCTCCTCTTGGGTCAAACTTTAAGCTCATTTATCTCGAAACCACTTTTTTCGGTACGGCGGTCATTCAGCCGAATCACTTGAAATTTTAATATGTTGTTTACAATATGTATAGTATAGCTATCGTGGTACCTAGAATCATAATTTTATTTAAATAATTTCATATTTTTTACACTAAAATACTAGTGAAAAAAGACCCGATTTTACGAACTTTTTTTCAAAAGTTCGCCATTTTGCCAATTTTTAATTTTTTTCGATTTTTCTAGTTCGAACCATAACTGCACTTTCTAATTAAGAATCTTCTTGAAGTTTGTATTTCAGATAAGTAGATGTCTCGAGAATAACCTACGCCATCTGGGTCCGATTTTTCGACGGGAATCATCTTTAGCGGCATTTTTATAATAATAAAAATTGTTTTTAAAATAAAAATAAGATTTTTTTTGTATGCTCAATAGATGTAGTAATAAACACGAAAAGTTGAAATATCGTTTTTTCTTTAATTTTAATGGCGAAGAAAGTCGTGAAAATAGGTGAAATTTTCGTTCTCAAGACCACCGGGCCTCCTTAATTTATTTTCATTCAAGTCTAAAATTATAATATTCTTAAAAGCATTTCACGGTTAATTTGAATGAAATACGCTCCGGCTCACAGTGCGGCCGATTCCCGAAAAGCTGGCCAAAACTCAAAAAATTAAGTAATTGATTCAAAATTTCTTACTCGGGGGTTGTCGGGGTCGCTGATTACGAATTTGATCTTAAAATTTTGAAAATCCACCCCCTTCCGCCCCTATTGGCCACCCCCTCACGTGAAATAGCGTATATTCATTCTCTCTTCGTATTTATTTCTTGTGCACAAAAAATAGCATAAAAGCCAAGGTAGCAAGTGGTAGCAGCTGAATCTTGTTTTATTCAGTAACCATTACTTTTTTGAGTAACCTTTAATAGGTTTCAAAGCAGCATATGACGGCGTTGTATTACTATACAGTTTGAAAACTCAAATTTTATAAAAAAAATTGCAAAAAATGTATCTACGTATTGCTGCAGCTAAAAATTTTCTGTCGAGGTATTGATATGTACTAAAGATTTCTCGTATTTTACTAACCTTCCGAAGATGATTCCATTTGGTTTTGTTCAATTTACTCCATTACAAAATCTTTCAAATGTGTACAACTTTCACTATTCATCGACAGTAATACGATGCTCAAACGAAGGCCACGTTGCGACTGAAAATACAGAGGATACTTAGGGTACAGGACGTTGCTATGAAGGGTTTTCACTACTCAAGGCATTACTGTAGCCAACCCAAAGACAAAAAACTCTATCTAGAAACTTTTTTTTTCGACTTTTGGCCAGCTTTTTGGGAATTGGCCGCACTGTGCGTCTGTAAAAATAGTTTTACTTTTGGAAGCATAATTTTAATGTCTCATTATTTCTCATAGTTTATTTTCCCTGACTTTCATTAAAATTATTTAAAATGAAGAAGTCAATATATTTTTTTCAAAATTGGCATACAGTTTATTTATACACTAAAATAATATTTTTTTTATTTTAATCATTTAAAATGGCGGATGTACACTCAATTCTTCCAGGAAGATCGCAGCGGGGCTTTTCAATTGATGGGCATTGTAGCATCGGCGTCAGTGACCTGAATATAAAAATCCAAAATTTTTTTTTTTTATTAATGTCAAAATTTCTATATGAATTAAAAAAAAAATGGGGGAAAAAATTCGCGGAATAAAACGCTTTCAAAAGAAAATGTGTTTTGAGGCGAATTTTCCTACTATTTTTGCTTCGAAAAAATTATTTTTTGAAAAATTTTCGAAATTGAAAATTCACATAGAAAGTAATATCATGAAAAATATGTGTTCAAATTTTCAGGGAGATCGGTCAATAACTTTTCGAGTTATCGTGTACGCCAATGCGAAAAATATAGTTTTGAGAGAAACGCGTCTAAAGTCGGCAGCATAACTATATATGAATACCAGCGCTCGAACACAGAGAATAGAGTCGTCAGGCTTGACGATCTGTAATAAAAGAAATACTTAAATTCACGTTCTAAAATTTTTTTGACATATTCTTAAAGGGCTATATTAATGTTTTTTGAAAAACAAAAAAACAAATGTTTTTCGAAATTTGACAGGTATCCCCTTAGGCACAAAATTCTCAATAGACTGCCAGTGAAGTACATAAGACTTAAATGCGAAGCGCTAGCATAGATACGTGAATACGTTTGTGAATCGATCGAAATGTCACTGCACAAATGTGGTAAGCAGTTATACATGGATCGAACAGTGTTCGCTGTTCTTATTTGAATGTATCTCGAAATTGTTTTTAAGTGAATCGGCAGAAGTAGCTAAAAATATGTCCTTCAAAATTAAACAAAAAAAATTTAAGTTTTTGGAAATTTCAGGCTGGTATTACACTTTACTTGCCAAGAGGCTCGTTTCCAAAATGGTTTCGTTTCGCTTTTCTTTTTCGAAGAAATTTCTTCATTATTTTTCGCAGAAGAATTTATGTACAAACTAGAGCTCTAGATACCCGGTTATCGAGCAATGCGTGACCTCGATACTCGCCCGAAGCGTGTTAATTGTTCAACAACTCAAATTTTGGTTCGAAATTTTGGAGCTTTTGAACAATTTCAGCAGCTGAAAGAATTGTAAATTTAATTTGCCATTATTTCTTTGGTTTACCATAGACTAAAACAAAGTGTTGGCGAGAAAGTAAAAAAAAAAAACAATATCGAAAATATTGCTCCGATTACTTGAAGAGGCTCGATATACTCGATCTCACTCTCGAATAAATGTGCGGGTACTCATTGCTTATTCGCTCGGGCTGTTCGAAAATGGAGCGAACAAAATTGAGAGCTCTGGTATAAACGAAGTGTGCTACGAGTATATACCACTGATCTGAATTTTTGTTTTAATTATTATTTTTTTAAATTTATTATTTATAATATTACTATTTTTTATAATTAATAATAATTTTCCACACATCTCAGTCATCACCCAATTTTTCATTATATGGCATTCATTATGTCTTCTTCTCATTATGCCATTTTTTATTGTACGTTCATACCAGATTACTTTGAGCAAAAAACAAATGCGTTCGGCATATCGCACTTTGAAGGCACCAAACTCAACATAATTGTTTTAGAAAAAACTGCATTGTTGTGAGAAACTTCGTAAAAACTGATCGCTTTTAGTAGAGGTCAAAATCATAAAATCACCCAGCTGATGGAGTGCGAAAATTCAAATGCCTGCCGCTAGTGCCAGCTACATATTCATATGCCAAATTTCATAGGTATACACCAGGTATGAATACCTAATTTAATTTATCATGAATTATATTATACATGAATGCGAGAACTCTTTGCGTTGGTAACCCTATAAGAGTGCGTTCTTAATTTGCGTCGATTACGCTTGGTGTGGAGTTCCGCAAGTTTAATTCATTTCATTTTATTATGTGTACGAGTACTATACCTGACTAAATTATTTCAGTATTTTTAACAACCGGTTTGATGGAGATTTTTTTGTTTTTGCTATTTGCACTCGCATTTTGTACATACAAATCTTTAATGCTATTTTCGTGAAATGCAAAATCCGTATGCCAAAAGGAACAACTCTGTTCAACATCAGAATCAAATCGAAATGAATGGCTGAATGTGTCAGAGCCTGAATTGGTGCATTCATGGGATTCCCTCGCGTGCCATTCATTTTTTATTTATTTATTTATTTTTTTTTTTACTTTCTTTGTTCAAATGAATGCGGCGGGGAAAACTGCTTATATAAAAACTAAGTAATCGTTTGCTTGTATGAATGCATGCATGCATGTATGTATGTATGTATGTGTGCTAGTTTACTTAAATGCGAATTGACGTGAGCGAATAGCTGTGGCGACTCTTTGGCTACTAACGCGCATTTATCTGCAATTTCGGCATGAATGCGAAAACTAAATTTAAATCGCCGTTTAATTTATATATGGGAATTACACTTTTTCCTTAATATCTAGTGGATGTAAACTTGTTTTTTAGTGTTTTTTATTATTTTGGGGTGTACAAATTGTGCAAAAAACGAGTATATCTCTATTGTTTCAATCATTTTAGTCACGGGGAATGCGCTCTGAGTAAGTGAGTGAGTAATTTGAAATGACTTTGAAATAAAATTTTTATTTCTCAGTGTAATTTTCATCGGTAAAGTGCTGGAATATATGTTTACAATATAGATTCCAATTAAATCGTAGCAATTAGCAGAATGCAAGTAACGCAACTTTGATTGCTCTCTATGACTTTAATTGCTACCAATTGGCAGTTGTCACAGAAGTTTCTGTATAATTTTTTTAAATTTATTTATCAATGCAGGCAGGTTTTTTTTCTATTGTTTATTTATTTTTTCTTTTAATATTAATTCTTTTCTTTGTATTAGCGCTTTGATTCCTTGAAAATGAATAATATTGTGCCTTTGCAGTGATTTCTTGATCATAAGTAATTCGTTAGAACGTTAGATGTAAATAAAAACTCTATGTATATTTCTAAAAATGCTTGCAAATTTTGAACCAAAGTTTTTTAACCCCGCGTGTTATTGTACGTCGTAATTTTGTGGCATCTTACGAACATTCTACTGTCAAAATAAAAATCGGCGAATGCTCCCATATCGAGAAAAATTTATTTAAGTATCGCACATCGTATTCTTCCACATACATATGTAAATCATTTGGGCGGAAGTAAAATTTCTGAAAGAGTTTGGTATTTTTGTAGGAGTAGCCGGTGGAGCCAAAATAATACAAGGGCATTTTCTAATAGCGGTCAACCATCGGCTGACATTGGGCAAACCTACGAGTGTATTTCACCGATGAAAAAGCTCCCCACGGAAAAAAATCATCTCTCATGTGGATGCGGTATAGAACTGTAGGTTGGCATAACACAAAGACACTCACCACGCGCTCTTCCCCACAACTATATATGACCAGATATTGAAATTGCTCCGCTACCTCCTACTTTTCATTTGTGCTCTCGCTACTACTCTGAATTTGAACAGATGAGTAGTGGAGCAGGTAGCGCAAAACGCTGGATCAACTGTTAGAGCGCTCAGGAACTGTAAAAAACATATTTTTAAATTACATTTAGCCAAGCATACAACCTACCGTATATTGATTTACCTAATTTGTCGTTTGTATATTCAGTATACCCCTGAAAAAAATTATTGCCCAAATAGCAGCTATGGGAGTAGTAGTTGCGCGACAGAAGTGAGAATAGTAGCGGTAGTAGTGGAGCACACATGATAAACTTCGCAAGTAG
>JAYXIM010003662.1:0-15062 GCA_037575425.1 Anastrepha fraterculus
AGTATACAAGCAGACAAGCAATGGAGCGCGTAAAGGTCAAAATATGGATTTCCAACACACAAAATCATTTCTTTTTTTTTTAATAAAAGAGTTGTTCAAAAACAAATTTTGATGTTTAATTTTGCGCCACCTTGCATATGTCAGGTGTGCGTCAAATTGAAAGACCTCCAGTTTTACGACGCCTCAGAATGGCAGATCAGGTTATCATTTGTTGTTTCATGCCATAGAGGACTTCCAACCCGGACACTACCGAATAATAGTCACGCACCAACTCGGCTACGGCGGAAATTCCAATGCCTGCTGAAGTAAAAAGTAAGCAGCGACGCCAGTTGTAACTAACATAGAATGTAACTGTAATTAAAACATTCTTAACCATAATTTGCGTGATACCTGTTTCTTAATTCTTAATCTTGTACTTTATTTTTTTATTTCAAGGGTTAGATGGCAATGCCATACAAAAATCATTTTAAGCGAATCTTTGTTTACTATTTTAAACTCATTTAGGTTGATATCCAAACCCTAAGCTCTAATGAAATTTGGTTATTTAAATAAATTTTTCTTTAAAACAAGATGGCAACGCTATTTTTATTAACCATCCTTTGGGCACCTGGGTCTGCCAGACTTTTTCGACTCTCAACGTGAACTTAACATATTTTAGCTTCCTTAAATCTCATTTTCTATCGATTTATGGATATAACCTTTTAAAAAGAATCCTCGAACAGGACGAAGAAAAGACGAGACCCGGGTGCCCAACAGAAGGTTTTAAAAAGGAGGGTTAAATAACAATAAAATAATGAAAATATTATTGGGTTGGAGCTAACTTTAGCATTACATTAATATGCGTATTTTTTACAATCAATATATTTTTGTAATCAATTTCTTTATTTCAAAAAGAATAGGTGGCAACACCAAATAAACTATTTTTTTATTGAATCTTTAATAAATCATTTCATTTGATACCTAAATCTGAATATTCAATTGAACATTGTAATAAATAGCTACCTTTGCACTACAACTCAGTGGCAACACCGGTAAAAAAATTGTTTTTGAAACACATTTTCTAAAAATATTTGCATGTAATAAAATAGTAAATACTCTACGATTAACATATGTTTATTTCCCCATTAATTTTTTTTTTTTCAAAACAAACAGGTGGCAACGCCCTGATAAAGTCAATGTTACACACAAATCATTTACGGCTCATAAGTTTTCCAACGGTACAAAAAATCTTTCGAACATTTTTTCGACGTTTTTATACAGAGACTCAAAAAAGTTTTGCCACATTGTGTTTTTTTGCAATATTAGCAGTATTGGTCATGCCAATATCTTTTCGTTAATTTTGTTCATAAATATATAAGTAGTTTATACTTCTGCCATGAAAAAAGCTCCTCGTAAAATATCTGCCGTTCTGACTCGGCTTGAAACTATAGGTCCCTCCATTTGTGGAACAACATCAAGACGCACACCACAAATAGGAGGAGGAGCTCGGCCAAGCACCCAAATGTGTATATACGTATTATACTACAAAAAAGCAACATATTTGAAAGTTTAAAGCTGTATTCAGCACTAAAAGAAGTTCTACAAAATTTCGAACGTAACTACTCACGTAAAAAGTTCAAAATTCTGAAGGAAATTTTATGAATTTCTTTGAATTTTTCAAAAAAAATTGAACTCCAATTTATACAGCTCATATTTAACTAAAAACTATATTTTCGCTCGAAATGAGCCTAAAAAATTAGCATTAAAAATATTGTAAAAAAGGAATGTACTAAAACTTTTTTGACTCACTGTAGAAGTAACTTTTTATAACATTTCAATATACGGTTTTAGGATTTATCTTGTTTAAAGAAGGCCTGGTCCTTGAAATTTCACTACCAAAACTCAAACCAAACTGGAAAGGAATCCCTGCATAAACCTGCCAAGTGTCATAAAATCTCCCGTTTTGTAAGCGCAGTCTCGTTTTAAATGAAAGGCACCAAACTGCTGCAATGGTGATACGTTTCTTTACCTTCAGAAATCTAAAAGTAAAACAGTAAAGTAAAAGAGGAGCTTAAAGAGACTCAACTTTCTATGGAACTGCATAATTTTGAAGCTGTTGAACACATTTCCTTACCTTCACATTTGCTTACCTTCCTATGCATGTGTGCATGTATGGTATGTGGCTAGGTGTGAGTTTGGGTATGGAAAAAAATTTTAAATTCATAGTTAAGTCAAGCATACTTTGTTCTACACACACACATTCATACATGCGCACGTACACAAATACTGCCATTGCACCTTTGCCGTATTTAACTTAACACTCATTCATTTAAGTGTATTGTGCACGCATACATATGCAGACGAAATGAACGCCGAATGAATGTCGAAAAAGGCAACGTTTGTAATTAAATTTCAAAGGAACCCAACAAAGCGGCCTACAAAAACTGAAGCCCAACATGCACACAAACCCCCTCAAATACAAAAGGTTGGGTAAAAAAAAAAAAAACAAAAAACAAGAAAAAAGAGAACGCCAAGCCTCGAGAACAATTGTAATGTAAGCTTTGCCGCAAATGCATATGTGCTTATGTATGCAGGCACATACATCCAAACATACGTGCATAGGTGATTGTTATATATACATACATAAGCACGTAGAGTGTGTGTATGTGTGTGTATGCATATGTGTGTTACGCTTTCGTTGGCCGCTTTTACCATTAAGGACCTTGAATTAAATTTTAAATTCTCGTACGCATCGACTTACTTGCTATACCCCCTCCCGTCACTTGCTGTGCAGCTTAAATTTTTGCACATTTTCACAGCTTTGGTTTCTTTTGGTTTAATACATTTTTTTTTGCTTTTTTCCAACGTTCACTATTTTCCATTTTCGCATTTAAAATTTGCACATTTCTATTTGCCATGATTTGTTTGGTATGCGTAATTGAAATGACCCGGTAGGAAGCCGAAAAGCTAATGTTTATTATAACCAGACGACTAATTTAAAACAAATGCAACCTTTGAATCTTATTTGTTTTCCATTATTTATTTTTGTTTGAGTACTAATTTTTGAAATGTTTTAAATTTTGTTTTTTTTTTCTAAAATTCATTTTTATTTGTTTCTATTTTGTTTTTGCTTATCAAAATTTTTGTACTTGTAGGACATACATTTTTTCCCACTTTTGGCAACTCCGTCGTGCCTAATCAGATCGAGTACAACTTCACGAACATTTTTTTCCACAATTTGGAAGCATTGTTCTGACGTTAAACGATTCATGATGTCTTGCGAAAGCGAAAAAAATGTCAACACAGTTTGCCATTCTCAGCTGTGACACCCTAGTTATCGATATCGATATCTCATAAAGCTAAAAAACACCCAATAGCTAACAACGAGTGCCGATAAATATGATCAAATTTTTAAAATCTATGGAACTAGTTTTCGACTAGACGCAATGGAACCAGTGGCAATAAAAAGTTTACTTCATTTGCATGATTCCCCATTATTTTAATATAGCTTTCAATTATCTATACCATCAATCAGTGGTAGCCCTCTAGTGACCCATACACCAGAATAATTGCAATTTTTGCTATATGGCCATGTTTTTGATGCGCTTGATAAATTCATTTTAGTTTAGTGTAGCATTAAAGTTCAGAAAATGACAATAAGTGAACCGGCTTCGTATTAATCCTATATTGAAAATCACTTAAAAATTACCTATATTCCCTAACTAAGCGAAAATGCTTATACTTTTAACGATGTCGTTGAAAAGTTCAAAATCACGTGGACCGAAAAAGTTACTTACTTTGCTATGAGACTTCATTCCATCATTGTACCATTCCAAATGCACTTTTATCTCAATATTTTTTGGTAACTTACACTTTTCTTACACAAGGTTGTATTGTGTATTGTGTGAAATTCTGAAGCCCATCCTTAACTCAATGAGTTCATTTTCTCAGTTTGGTTTTTGGCATGGCATACGCTTACATCCTTTGTTGATTGTTTGGCCGAACTCCTCGATGTTGTTCTAGGTGATTATCTTGAGCGTACGAGTATTTTGACCTTATATTTTATGTCACCTCCGAATATCGGACGATTTTTATAAAATGCCTTCAAATGCTCTGTACTGAAGCACGACCGCTCTTATATATGTATGTGTATGAATAAAGGTTAGGTTAGACTGGTTGGCAACAAGCCACGCATAGACATTTTGTTCCGTAGCGATACCAGATGGAGTGTGAATAAAACTACAGATAGAAATGTGGCATTCCAGAACGTAGTGCACTGCGACACAAAGGGGAAAATTTGTTGTTTAGTAAGATGACGCTAATGTAGGTTGGCGATGCTCAACCTCTTTAACGAAAGCAGTACCTTCTTGGGGGACGAGCTCCTAATGCTTAGAGCGGATCGGCTATGTAAGAGTTTAAACATTTCAATCTCTGTTTAGTCATGTCTGGATAAATGCCATATACAATCTGCTGAGGCATTTCAATATATTCAAAATAAGGCTGGAGGGGCTTTTTTTACTTTATATAAACTCCCTAAACTGGAATTTGGCAACCAAAATTTGGCAACCACATTTTTTTGTGACAGGAACTTTATGTTAAAAGAAAACTGTGACTTTTATTGGCCTACAACTTGAAAATATGTATTTATAAACTAAAAATTATGAATCTCTGAATTATTTGATTCCAGGCTAGTCTTCTGCAAGAGTCCAGAAAAAATCTGCAAAATGCGGGCTCACAATTTGCCCATGCTGGAAACATCCAGACGACGAAAGTGAGAAAACTTTCATCGCTAACGTCTCCTAGATTCTCAAAAAAGAAGTCGGGAGTAAAAAAATTATATTTTCTTCAACACATTTTTATAGTTACTTATAATACTTTGTGGTTGATCAAAAAATTTGCATCACATTTTACATTTTTTCCAGCCGATTTCTCAGACCACCTCAACTCGAATATGTTATCTTTAAATAATTCCCTGCTCTGAGGTTCGGCGAAAATTCCATCGTGTATTTTTTCGTGTCCGACGGCCGCCGTAGCCGAATGGGTAGGTGCGTGATTACCATTCGGAATTCACAGAGAGGTCGTTGGTTCGAATCTCGGTGAAAGCAAAATTAATAAAAACATTTTTCTAATAGCGGTCGCCCCTCGGAGGGCAATGGCAAACCTCCGAGTGTATTTCTGCCATGAAAAAGCTCCTCATAAAAATATCTGCCGTTCGGAGTCGGCTTGAAACTGTAGGTCCCTCCATTTGTGGAACAACATCAACACGCACACCACAAATAGGAGGAGGAGCTCGGCCAAACACCTAACAGAAGTGTACGCGCCAATTATTTATTTTATTTATTTTTTCGTGTCACTTATTTTAGAAAACTTCTCTTTCAAGCGCATAAAACCTAAATCCTTCCGACTCATGGCTTTGACAATTTTTTATCAACCCTAATTGTATAGTCGTATGTAGTGGCGGGAAAATTATTCTGGTGGACTCGATTAGCTTATGTAAACTCACAATTTGGCATTATTTTACACTGTCGACACTGTGTACAGTAATATTTGTAGAGAATATATTAGAATCATAAAAGATTATCACAAGAAATCTGTGGGTGACAGAAAAAACAAATTGTTTGGTTTTAGTCATTAGATCATTAGGATTGTTAAGGTTTAGGTTTGTAGTAAAGTAATAATATATAATACATACAGAATCCGCGTTGCCACACAAATCTTGTCGATGAGCGTAGTCAATCAGCAATGATTTCATGCACCATCTTGAGGTCTTCTATTGTTCCCCAGTACCTACTACGCTCTAAGTTTATCAAGTCAGTAATAGCATGTTTGCAAATTGACCAACCGAATGCCGAATCTACTCCTATCAGCTCTTTACTCATCTAATCGCCTGCATTACGGAGAGATCCTTGATGGCCACTTGATTATTTCTTCTTATTGTTAGCACCTCAGCACCGCAAATCGCTGTTTGTTAATTTAAGTTAAAATTGAAATTTTTAAGCAAAATCAGGAATTTGTGTTTGCAAGAATGCTGAGAGAACGAAACGGGTCAAAGGTCACTTTAAAGTGAGGAAAAGTTTATTTCCTATCGAAAATATTAGAAAAGAGCCATAAATATGACTTTCGAGTAGCTCTTAGCATTAAAAACCACTTTTTTCGCATTTTAAAGTTTAAAGCTCGCGCTGAAGAGGTGCCTCTTATATTACTAGCCGATGGAGCAATCAGAGCTGCAACATGCACCTGTACAATAATTGCCAAAAAAATATGATCGGCGACATTAAGTTGAAGTTTCCTTGTGCCTTTCCTAGAGGGGAGCGCACGCAGGAGCTTTGTTTTAATGAAATGCAAACGACAATGAAGATGTTTAGGTGTATGAGAAGAGGAATGTTAAAACAAAGAGCTGATGACACTCAACCGTACCAAAATGGCAAATCTGCACTATCAACTGCTGACGCTTTTATAAATATGTGCATATATGTATATGTATGCATGTATGTATGCATGTGAGCACGCTAAGTACGCACTCACAACTGAATTTCCTCTTTTTTGATCACTTCAATTTTTTTCTGCGATTTTGACACAAATTTTAATGAGGTTTCATTTCGCTTTCTATGGCTGCATGCCACAAATTGTTGCACGCCGCATTCTTTTCACATTTACCGCAACAACAATAGATACTTAATACATACATACTTACATACACCTCTACTTATCACAAAAACCAAAACTAAACCAAGAAAAAAATAAATAAATTATTTCACAGGCACGCAAATGTCAAATGGCAAAGTGGTTGGTGTTTGTCAGAGAAGGCGGAGGGAGGTTGCCAGCAACAACTGCGCTAAAAACAACAATAGCAAAACATTTCTCTGTGAGCACCGTTCTGACAATACTCGACTGTGTGCAGGCAACTGAGCGTGGAATTGTCACTGTTGTTTGTAATTTGCTGCTGTTTCTCGAAATTTGAATTGCTACAGTTTAATTTTTGTTACTGTTTTTGTTTTTTTCTCTTCAATTGAATGCTGCAACATTTTTCGCCAGCACAACTGTTGTGCCCCCTTGCACCCCTCTACCACCATTTTTTGTTTGTATTTGTTTCGTTATTATACTTTTGTTCCATTATTTTAATACAGACTCATCCCTTGCCACACTTTTCCTTTTTAAATCACCCTCCCCACTTGTCAACTCAAAGTGGCATTAATGTCAACAACTGCTGATGGCAACTGCAACGATTTCGTTTGTACCTACATAATTGTTGCAAATAGTCGTTGCCATTGTTGCCACTATTGCTATCAGCACAGCACCAGTACCGTCGTGGCAAGCATAATAATTATTAATAGCATTGCTAACATCATTAGTGTCATTGTTGCAATGATCATTATCGCCAACACACACCCCCCTTCTTGTTGTAGTTTTTGAGAGACGCTTTGTTGTTGCCTTTATTGTTGTTTCCATTCCAATTGTTTTTGTTATTATTATTATTCGTATTTCTGCTATTGTTCTGCTTATTGCCGTTGCTGCAGCATTAATTGTTGGCATTGTGTTCTTTGCCATCGCAAAACGTGCGGATAATGAGTAGAGTGAAGCGGATAAGTGGGTGGAGAGGGGGTCATGTTGGTGCCAACACAAACGCCTGACTTTTGCTCGTTACGAATTTAAATCGGATTTATTTTTATTCCTTTACTGTTTCTCTGCTTTTCCGTTCTGTTATTTTTTGCTTTTAGGTACTTCTTTTCTTAATATTTTTTCATTTGTTTCTAGGTTATGAGGTAATCGTTCGCCCTCAACGCTGGCCCCTTCAAATCAAGCTGCGCTCCATTTACTAACTGCGATTGCTTTTAATTCTCCTTTTTGTTGCACTTATCAACTGAGTTTAAGACGCCGTTAATCAGTTGAAGAGTTTTTCAACATTTTTGGTGATATATAATTCGGGTATCAAAAAATATTGACTCTTTAAAGGATTTTCTTATCTGTAATACTGAAGTTTCTCAATGTTTGTATACATTTAAAAGTTCGAAAATCATTCAAATACAAATTACGACGAGTAGTCGAATATAGGTACAGCCTACTCTACGTAGGTAGGTAAGTTAGATTAAGTTAGTTTAGAATCTTTTTCTTCTTCTTAATTAGCGCGATAACTGCTTTAACGATTTGAACCAAGGTTAACAAAACGCGTTAGATGTTTCTTTCTCGTACTACCCGGCGTCTGCTGGGAACACCAAGAGAAGCCAATTACTTCTTCACCTCATCTTTCCAGCGCAGAGAAGGCCTTCCTCTTCCTCTGCTATCAACAGTTAGTATCACATCGAATACTTTCAGAGCCCGAGCTTTATTCGCCGTATGTCGTTGTAAAGCTCATACAACTCATTGTTTCATCGCCTGTGATACTTGCCTCCGTTGGATTTTAAGGCTGACATTGTTATTCGTGTTAATGCTGATTCATAGATAAACGAAGTCTCGAACCTCGAAAGTAACTTTCATAACTGTTATACCTGTCAACAGTGACCTGGATGCAGATACGCGAGTGCGCAGACTGATGACAGGAGGTAATTGGTTTTGCCCTCGTTCACCACCAGACTCATTCGCTTTGCTTAGTTATCCCGTTTAGGAAATGCAGAGCTAACAGCGCGGTTCTTCAGACCGATGATGGGAATATCATTGGCATACACCAGCAATTGTATGCTCTTATAAAAGATGGTGACGGAGCGATTAAGTTCTGGTGCTCTCACGATATTTTCTAACAGCAGTTTAAAGAAGTCATACGATAGCGACCCTGTCTGTAACTTCGTTTATAATAATTGGTAATACGTCCCTCTTCCTCTCGTTCCGCCCAAATGTTTTTTTCGGGCTACCCGAAATCCGATTTCTTCTTCGGCGGCGGTATGTAAAGCAAGAGAAATGCTGCTCCATTGCTTCTGTATGCCGGATTGGTGAGCAGTATGGAAGCAGGAGTGAGGGTCGAGTGGCGAATCTTCTGGCTGTCTTTTTTCCGACATTATACATTCTTTAGTAGTTAGGCGTTCTGCACAGAGGCGTGGGCATATTTTGGTTAATGATTCCAGCCTATGTTAGGTCCTGGGATCGTACAAATACTTAAAACACTAAAATAGTGTCTTCAATGTATCGCCACATGATCGATCTGGTTTCCAGTCAGGTTAAGTTAGATCATAAGTTATAGTCATAATCGCGGTGCAAACCTCATAAAGGATCTAGGTTAAGTTAAATAGCCTCGAATAACCTCGAAAGTAACTTTCATAACTGTTATACCTGTCAACAGTGACCTGGATGCAGATACGCGAGTGCGCAGACTGATGACAGGAGGTAATTGGTTTTGCCCTCGTTCACCACCAGACTCATTCGCTTTGCTTAGTTATCCCGTTTAGGAAATGCAGAGCTAACAGCGCGGTTCTTCAGACCGATGATGGGAATATCATTGGCATACACCAGCAATTGTATGCTCTTATAAAAGATGGTGACGGAGCGATTAAGTTCTGGTGCTCTCACGATATTTTCTAACAGCAGTTTAAAGAAGTCATACGATAGCGACCCTTTTTTTTTTTTTTTTTTTTTTTTTTTTTTGGCGGTGAGGTAGGGTTCAAAATGCCTTCGCACTTACAGTAACCGTCGTCTACTGCGTCGAATGGTGTAGCCACTAAAACAATCCCTCCCCATTCCTTCCCGGATGTTTCCTCTGCCCCGGGACAACGGTAGTATTTCATCGTAGGCAGAGGAGATCCAAGTAGGCGTTCTGTTCAGAAAGAAGCCTTTTCTACTCCCCCTGCGTCCAGGGTCGCCAATTTTGGAGCCAGCATCACGCTATCGGCTCATCTTCTACTCAGGTAGGATGGATGTATGTATATTGATCATCTCTATCCATGTCAAATTTCTTGGCACGTAGGATGCGCTCCACGTATGTGTCAATCAATTGCCAGCTTTCTGCACTTTCGACCATTTTTTGGATGATGTTGTCTGCTTTTAAGGGGCCTAGCCTATCTTCTATTTCTTTGCGCTCTGATGTCCACCTCTCACATTTGAAAAATGTGTGATCAGCATCGTCAATGGGTGCATCTCCGTAGATGCATTCAGCAGTTTCTGCTTTCCCTATTTTGTTGAGGTATTTATAAAAGTACCCATGTCCGGATAGCATCTGGGTGATGTAATAGTTTACCTCACCGAATTTCCTGCCATACCATTTATCTATGTTTGGTATCAGTCTCTTTGTCCATTTTCCTTTCGCCTCTGACGCCCAGCGCTCTTGCCATATTTGGAGTGTGCGTGCTCGAGCTTGTTGCCTTCTGGTATTTGTGCGGTCGCATGTGTGGTCGTCTGTGTCATTTGTCTCGCTCTTTTTGAGGTCCCATAGTTCTTTTCGTTCCCTCGCTAGGAGATCTATGGGTATCGTACCGCTAATGATAAGTACTGCTGCTTCCGATACCGTGCGGTAAGCTGAGGCAACACGAAGGGCAGCAGTTCTTTGGGCCTTGGCAAGAATCTTCCGACGACATTCTGATTTGAGTGTGTCCGCCCATACTTCACAGCCGTATAGCAAGATGGATATCGTTGTGTCCATGAGCAGCTTCCGCCTGCTTGCGATGGGGCCTCCGATATTAGCCATTAATCGTGATAAGTTTGTGATTATTTTGGCAGATTTTTCAGCAGCGTGTTGGATTTGTGCCCAGTAAGTCAGCTTGTTGTCAAGTCTGATGCCCAGGTATTTCACCACTTTTGAAGTCCTTATATTCTCCGTGTAGACCGGCATTATTACTTCTAGAGGTATGCGCGCCCTCGTAAGTAGAATTAGTTCCGTCTTTTCCGGAGCCAAGCTAAGGTCGTGCGAGTCGAGCCATGTCTTGATTCTTATCATCGTCTGTGAGAGTTTCCGTCTTGCCGCGTCTAAATCGCGTGCGGTAATTACTGCTGCAACATCGTCCGCATATCCTACTAGATAACACTCGTCGGGCATATCGATGTTGAAGATGCCGTCGTAGCTGACGTTCCAGAGATCAGGGCCTAAGATTGAACCTTGGGCCGCACCTGAAGTTAGCACTTTTGTCCGTTGTCCTCTACTTGTGTCGTAAATGAGTACACGATCTTTGAGGTAGCTACGGATCATCTTCATCAGGTATTGAGGTATTTTGTAACGCTTCTCAAGTGCGTCAATCATGTCCTCCCATCTTGCGCTGTTGAAGGCGTTTCTTACGTCAATCGTGGCTAAGAGCACGATCGGTCGGGAGAAGTGATTTCTGCTCCGTGCTTTTTCTACACTCTTCACTACATCCTCGATTGCTCCGGTTGTCGACCTGCGTTGCCTAAAACCGTGTTGCCTGTCTGAGAGGCCACCCGATTTGCTTATCGCTGCTGCTATTCGTGGCTTCAGCAGTCTTTCTAACAGTTTCCCTGTCGTGTCGAGCATGCACAAGGGGCGGTACGCTGATGGGGCTTCCGTGTCTCCTTTACCTTTGCTTATGAGAACTAGCTTTTGCCTCTTCCAGATTTTTGGGAAGATTCCTTCACATAAGCAGACATTATACATGTTTAGCAGTACTTGCGGGCGTTCGTTTGCGATGACTTTCAGCACCTCCGATGGGATTCCGTCAGGACCTGGCGCTTTGTTATTTTTGAGGGTTGCTGCTGCTGCCTTCAGTTCCTCTACCGTGAATGGCGGTGGCAAGTCGTTTTCTTCTATGTATTCCCTATCTGCTCTGAGGTCGTGCGTAGGGAAGAGTGTATTCACTATGTTTTCCATAGTGGCTTCGCTAAGTTCAGGAGGGCGCTGCCTTGCCCCTAGCTTATTTAGCACGATTTTATATCCTAGTCCCCAGGGGTTTTGGTTTATATCGCGTCTTAGCTCCTCCCATTTTTCTTTCTTGCTCTTTTGGATGACCGTCTTTAAGATGCGTTTTGCATCTTTGTATTCGGCGCGCTCTTCTATGGCGAGACCTGTTCTGCGTGCTCTTGTGTACTTCCTCCTTTTTTTGATGCATATTTGCCTCAGACCGCAGATTTCATCTGTCCACCAGTACACGGACTTCCTCGGGTGTGCGCCTTTTATCCTGGGCATTGCTGCTGAGCACGCTTGCGTTATCCTTCTCAGGGTTATCTGTATTTTTAGTCTGGCGCTATTTGGCTCTTCATGGTTTGACTCGTTTTCGTCAATTTTGGCGATGAGCTTTGGTCTATCGAGCTTTCTTGCGTTCCACTTTCGTGAGCTTTTGTTGTATTTCGTTGCGCTTGTATTTGTCTCTCCAACACAGTAGGTGATGTACTGGTGGTCACTGCCATTGTAGTCCTCAAGAACTGTCCATTCACGTATATTACTAGCGTAACTCTCAGACACTAGAGTTATGTCCGGTATTGTGCCTTCACAGCCAGGTCTTCGAAAGGTTGCTTTGTTGCCCACGTTTGCAACGACGAGCCCTAGTCTTGCGGCCATGTCTAATATTCGTTGGCCTCTCGAATTTGTTGTTCGACTACCCCATTCCATGGCCTTGGAGTTAAAGTCTCCGGCGATGATGAGATTTCCGTTTATTTGGCGAGCTAAATCTTCAATATTTTCCAATTTAGCTTGGAAACCCGCGATGGTATCATTTGGCGTAAGGTAGCAGCTTATGATTGTGAGGCGATGGCTCGCTATCCAGACGTATCCATTTCCTGCTCCGCTATTCGTCACATGGAGCTTGGAGATTTCCTTGCACCATATTGCTGCTGTAGAAGAGAGGTCTTCTATAAACCAGCCAGCACTTGGAGAGGCGTACTGTTCGCTTAGTACTGCTATGTCTACTTCATGTTCCAGCATGATTTGTGGTAGGAGTAAATCTGCGGTAGTGCATCTGTGCATGTTGCCTTGAAGAATTTTTATCATTTCGGCATATTTTCACTGTATGCTAGGCATCTAGCTGACCCTAGAATGTGGTCAGTGTAGGCAAGACCTTTATCGCGGCATATACAGCAGTCTGGTGGGTTGCTGCATTCCTTGATTTTGTGCCCTGGCTTCCCGCATCGTATACACAGGCCTTTACCTTTTCTATCAGGCCCCTTACACTCCCATTGTAAGTGTCCGGTTTCAAAGCATCGGTAGCATTTCTTTTTGTCAATGCAGAGCCTCATTTTGCAATTGGTCCATCCGATCTTTATTCGTTCCTTCTGGAGAATTTTGCCCGCGTTTTCAGAGGTTAACGTCACGTACGCTCTTAGCTGTTCTCGGCTGTTTGGTGCTGATAGCTTAACCATGGTTTCCACATTGGTTTCGTCTAGTATTCGGTTTACTGCTGTTACAACTTCGTCTGCTGTAGTCAACGAGTCTAGATCTCGTATTTCTATTGTTGATTTATTCTTCAACTCGTTCACGGAGGCTATGTCTCTCATCTTGCTCCTCAAAGTTTCATGGAATTCTGGGCCGGCTTTTGCGCCTTTGTCAAGTTCAAGGAGAAGCGCGCCCGTTTTCGTTTTCCTTATTGCTCGAACTTCCACCCGGTTTTCATCTGACTTAACATACTGCCGAAGGTTTTGCAAAACTTCAGCGTAGCTTCGTCCTTCTACTGGTTTGAAGAGTACCGCTTCTGCCCGTCTTTTAATTTTCCTTTCGCCTTTTCTTGGCTGGGGTCTCTGCTTGGTTTTTGTTTCTACGTCTTGTTTCTTCGTCTTCTTTCTTGTCACGGTTTGCCACTCCGTCTTACCAGTCTCGCGTACCTTTTTCTTCGCCCCTTGCTCTACCGGGCTGGATGCCCTCCGCTTTGATGATGCAGCAGTCGGGGTCATCAGGTCGCTTGTCGCAGTTTGTGCTTCTGGTGGTTTCGCCGCCCTTGATTTCTCGGCCTCTTCTTCCGCTTTTGTCCAATTTCGTCGTAGACTTTCGATAATGTCGAAGAGCTCGTCTAACTCGGATACTCCGGACTTTACATCGCTGCTTATATTTTTTTGTTTCTGCATTGCCAGCTTCATTTTCTTAAGAGTGAGGCGGCATTTCGCGAGAGCTTCTTCTTCACCTATCCTCATCTTCACTATAAACTCCTGTTTCGGTGAGTTTTTTCCGGGATGTAGGCCTTGTTCACCTGTGGGAGTGTCAAGCGCTTGTCGTTCACTTGCTTCAGGTAAGGACGGTGTCAGAAAGACGTCAGCCCTCTCGTTGGGTCTGCTTTTTTCCCCAAAAGTCCGTGGGGGCGAATGTTGGATCTTGCTTTTCCTTCGGAAAGCTTCCAAGCCTTCGTTTCCAGGTGATCCTCTTTGCTGTATTGACATCATTTGCTTAATTGTTTGTTGAGTTTTTGTATTCATCTTATTTGGGTCCCCGCTTCAAGCCGCTATCTCCGCTCGATGTACAGTTGCCGTGTTATCCCCGCGGTTATCTATGCTATGCAGGGAGGCCGCGCAAGGGTTGACGCAAAGCCTTATGAGCTGTTGCGTTCAGAGCCAGGATGGCATGAGTCAGGAATTTCTCATCTGAGCCTGTACCGCCAACTTAAAGGCGACGTAGCTTTGAACGTACTTGAAGACCCGCCACGGGTTTAACAGGACGGAGGCGGTCTACAACATTAACCTGAGAGCCGTTTCTACAGGATTTCACTCCTGTGTACTAAGGTAACAGACTGTTGTATCCGTCAGCCCGAAGTGTTCTAATCCAATTCGTTTGTCAAAATCTATATCCGTTTCGTTGCCATTTCCGCTTGTTACATCACACTCCGTGTGTGATGGTGTGAATACAGCCGCTCCAACTAGGAGAACAGACGCTGACCAGAAAGCCGCTCACTGTGAGTCAGACGCTTCTGGGTTTTTGTATGTTCACCATGCCCACGCATGATGAAGGGAACACATAGTTATTGAAGGGCGGTGTCTATTCGCCTTTGTCGCTGAGACTTCATTGGACTAGCTAGCTTTTGTACCGCGCCCTCTGTTTCAGCCGCTCCCTGTCGGGGGTTGCTTATTCGTTAAAAACTTATTCGCAACTACCCTGCTACTGCAGGCCTTCCGGCGATCCGCAACCTGCCGACCCCCCCGGTAGCTTAGAGCTCAGCTTAGCCGTCCGATCCCTAAGGAACGTAGACCTCTCGGGAGCTCAGCTTAGCCGTCCGATCCCTAAGGAACGTAGACCT